>SJYC01101754.1:0-33934 GCA_006408675.1 Madoqua kirkii
CATTCAATATCACAGTTATCCAAGTCTATGCCCCAACTAGTAACGCTGAAGAAGCTGAACGGTTCTATGAGGACCTACAAGACCTTTTAGAACTAACACCCAAAAATGATGTCCTTTTTCATTACAGGGGACTGGAATGCTAAAGCAGGAAGTCAAGAAACATCTGGAGTAACAGGCAAATTTGGCCTTGGAATGTGGAATGAAGCAAGGCAAAGACTAATAGAGTTTTGCCAAGAAAATGCACTGGTCATAGCAAACCCCCTCTTCCAACAACACAAGGGAAGCCTATACATGGACATCACCAGATGGGCAACACCGAAATCAGACTGATTATATTCTTTGCAGCCAAAGATGGAGAAGTTCTATACAGTCAACAAAAACAAGACCAGGAGCTGACTGTGGCTCATATCATAAACTCCTTATTGCCAAATTTAGACCTAAGTTGTAGAAAGTAGGGAAAACCACTAGACCATTCAGGTATGACCTAAAACAAATCCCTATGATTATACAGTGGAAGTGAGAAGTAGATTTAAGGGCCTAGATCTGATAGACAGAGTGCCTGATGAACTATGGACTGAGGTTCGTGACACTGTACAGGAGACAGGGATCAAGACCATCCCCATGGAAAAGAAATGCAAAAAAGCAAAATGGCTGTCTGAGGAGGCCTTACAAATAGCTGTGAAAAGAAGAGAAGCGAAAAGCTAAAGAGAAAAGGAAAGATATAAGCATCGGAATGCAGAGTTCCAAAGAATAGCAAGAAGAGATAAGAAAAGATAGTATACAAAAGCAAAAATTAGTAACAATGTACTGTGCATTTTAGTACAAGCTAAAGTAAAATTCTGACAGTTGAGAAAAATGGGAGGGAATATGCTACAAAAAGGTTATGAGACCTAAGAAGTGAGTTTAACAAGGTCAGTGTAAAATATCAATAGTATTTCTATATTCTAGTATTCAAAATGTGGAATTTGAAATTTATTAAAAAAGTACGACTTCCAATAGTATAAAAAAACACAAAATGCTTGTAAGTTTGACAAGAGTTCAAGACCCCTATGCTGAAAGATACAGAGCACAGAGAGAAATGTCTTGCTTATGGATCAGAAGACAATATTAAGATGGTAATTCTTTTCAAACAATCAGAATTCCATTAAGCCTTTTTGGTAGAAATTTACAGGTTCACTTAAAAGTTCTGTGCAAATGTTGAGGACCCAGAATAAGGGAGATAAATCTGAAAAACTATAAAGTTAGTGAATTTTCATCATCTGACTTGGCTCCAACAGTCTGTAAAGTTTGATGTGGACCTAAAGATACATAATGTAGGTAATCTAGTATACAGGAAGATGGCTATAGTTGACAATACTTGAAAGCTGCTAAAAGAGTAAATCTTAATGTTCTCACTACAACAAAAACAAAAACAAAATAGTTATTATGTGAAATGAAGAATATGTTAACTAAACTCATTGTGGTAAATGTTTTACAACATAAACAGGTATCAATCAAATCATCACATTCTATACCCTAAACTTACACAATGTTATATGTCAATTATATATCAATAAAGCTGAAGAAAACACATTATAAATCAGTAGAACATAATCAAGTTTAGAAATAAACTCACACATGTATCATATACTGATGTCAACAAACTCTCATGTTTCAGTAAAAGAAAGGTATACAACCCAAATAGCAAAAACTTGCAAAAGATTTGATCAGCCAATTCATCAGAAAGAAGAAAAGAAAAAGACAGATGGTAAATAAACTCATGACAAAATCTCAATCTCATTAATCATTAGGGGAATGCAAATATAAAGTACAATGAGATACAACTACTCACACAGTAAAATGGCTAAAAATTAAGACTGACTATACTAAGTGTCACCAAGGATGTGAAATAACCAGTACACTCATATACTACTGGTGGTACAGCCACTCTGGAAAACATTTTAGCAGTTTCTAAACCGATTTAATACGATTCATCAATTCCACTCCTGGTTATTGTATGTATGTATGCACAAAGACTTGAACACAATTATCCACAGAGCATTATTCATAATATTTACCATAATAAATAAACTATTCTACATTCATACAGTAGAATACTATTCCAAATTTAAAAGAAAATCACTACAAATATCTACAACATGGAAGAATCTCAAAAACATTATGCTGAGGGAAAAAAAACCTAACATTAAAGAATATATTGCGTGATTTCATCTATATGAAATTTTAGAGCAGCCAAAACTAATTTATAGCTAAAGAAAGCAGATGAGCAGATGCCTGGAGTAGGAGGGAGCATTAGGATGGATTAATGGAAGTGGAAATAGTAAATGCTGAAAAGGAATAAAAGAGCACTTTATATTCACTATTTGTCAAAACCCATTTAACCAATGGATTCATTTTACCATATGTAAATTATAACTTAACAAAGTTGGTTTAAAAAATACAAAGAGTTGGTAAAAAGTGTCCTTCAATAAAAATCATGTGATATCTCTGACATAGGTTCTGCATTACACTTGAAGCACCAGACAAAATTTTAAGCTTAGAAGTAAATCTAATTAATTTATTTTGTATAAGGTTTTGCAATATTAACATACTCCTTTTTACTTATAAAGCTTTCAAAAGAAGGTCAAGGGTTCCAAAGAAAGTTACTATACTATACAATATTCTTACTGTATTAAGTAGGTAAATTTTAACTGCTGGTATAGATTAAACAAAACATTACCATGGCCTAAAAATTTATATAAAGCAAGAATAATTAAGATATCAAGGTAATGATACAGAGATAGATACACAAATAGATCAATGGAAAAGCAAAGTCCAGAAACAATCCCTATTTATATAAAGATTTATACAGTAAAGATGGCATAAATCTATATGGAAAGAATATTCAATGAATTGTACTTTACAACTGACTATATTATCAGCCCTGGGATTTCTTTGGAAGGAATGATGCTAAAACTGAAACTTCAGTACTTTGGCCACCTCATGTGAAGAGTTGACTCATTGGAAAAGACTCTGATGTCTGGAGGGATTGGGGGCAGGAGGAGAAGGAAACGACCAAGGATGAGATGGCTGGATGGCATCACGGACTCGATGGACATGAGTCTGAGTGAACTCTGAGAGACAGTAATGAACAGGGAGGTCTGGCGTGCTGCGATTCATGGGGTCGCAAAGAGTCAGACATGACTGAGTGACTGAACTGAACTGACATTAGGTAAATAACCTCACCACTCTGAGTTTGGTTTCCTCATCCACATACAGAAGCAGAGAAGACAAGAAGAAATAAAGCGTGTGGCACAGACCCTGGCACACATTAGGCCCTCAACTGCTGTTTTTCAGCCACTCAGTTGTATCTGACACTTGGCGACCCCATGGACTGCAGTACACCAGGCTTCCCCTTCCCTGTCCTTCACCATCTCCTGGAGTTTACTCACTCACATCCACTGAGTTGGTGGTGCCATCCAACTATCTTATTCTCTGTCATCCTCATCTCCTGCCTTCAATCTTTCCCAGCATAAGGATCTTTTCTAATGAGTCAACTCTTCATATCAGGCCCTCAATAGATTTTAGTTAAGTCACACATCAAGAGACCTGAATCATGTTCACCACAATATGAATTAATTGGTCTTAACACACGCTTTGGCTCTGGAAGGAAAGGACTGTTGAGGGTTGCCTTGGAGTTTTGGATGATCTCCGTGATTTACCCTTACTGTAAGTTGCTGGGATCTTGCTGTGAGGACATAGAGGAAGGGGTTCATTCCTACTGGGGGATCCTGGATGGTTTCAAGGAGATGACACTGGAGCTGGATCTTGCAGGGTGGGTAGATATTTAACAGGCTCATTGAATGGTCAGCCACCCAGGATGACTCTTCTCTTGCTCCCTGTACATCCCCTAGTGCACCTTTATTGACTGAGCGGCCTACACACTCTTACTGTAAGTTGCTGGGATCTTGCTGTGAGGACATAGAGGAAGGGGTTCATTCCTACTGGGGGATCCTGGATGGTTTCAAGGAGATGACACTGGAGCTGGATCTTGCAGGGTGGGTAGATATTTAACAGGCTCATTGAATGGTCAGCCACCCAGGATGACTCTTCTCTTGCTCCCTGTACATCCCCTAGTGCACCTTTATTGACTGAGCAGCCTACACACTTGCCCCAGCTGGGGATTGTTTTAGTTGTTCTGATCAGAATATCAGAATATCTCCACCATGAAAGTGAAGTCGCTTAGTCATGTCTGACTTTTTGAGATCCCGTGGACTGTAGCCCACCAGGCTCCTCTGTCCATGGGATTCTCCAGGCAAGAATACTGGAGTGAGTTGCCATTTCCTTCTCCAGTAGATCTTCCCAACCCAAGGATTGAACCCAGATCTCCTGCATTGCAGGCAGACGCTTTAACCTCTGAGCCACTAGGGAGAGCTTATCAAAGGGACCATAAGGGCCATGCCCCTCTGCCAGTTTTCCTGGTAACAAATGAGCCCACCTGATGTCACTTCCCCTATAACTGGTAACCTTCCTCTCTCCTTGCTAAGTGGAGATTGCCACCATCTGCCACACATGGTGAGGTGTCACTCTAGGACCTTGCTTCAGACAGCTCAGCTTCCCCATCCATTAAACTGTAGGTGTCTCTATCACCAACTCCAGACTCTTTCTTCTGTTTCCAGGCTCTCTCTTCTGTCCTGAATGTAGGCCTATCAACACTCATGACTGGTGAACAGTGAAGTTCAGGACTGGGTAAATGGGTTTGGGTGTGAGCCTGGAGGGCCCCGCCTGCATTAAGAAGTGTAAATTTCATTCATTCATTGGCCATACGGAGCCACTGAGGACTTTTGAGCATAGAGGTAAGTTAAGAACTACTCATGAGAATGATCACTAGAATCCAAGCCTCTTAAGGATGGATCCTCCCAACCGCTGTGTGATTCTGATAATGCCTGCAGCAGCATCCAGTACAGTTTGGTGTCCAGGAACTGACATTTGAGTGAATGGGTGATGGAATCACTATGGCAACAGGCATTTTTAGAGGACATGCCAGGAGGCAGGAGAACCTGTTCAGAGGCCACAAGTGCTGGTCCTCAGGGGCTGGCAATGGGATGGGTACAGGCACAGCTGTGGGAAATGCTGGAAACATCTCCCTTCTGTCCTCTACACTTCCTGTGGGGCACTGACCGCTCTCTGAATTCAGAGAAAGTTTAGGACAGCAGAATCCCTGCTGACAGTCCCAGGCTCATTATCTTCCAGAGCCTCTGTTCCCCTCTGCTCCCCATTCAGATTGGAACACAGTCCAGGCACACTCTAGAGAGGAAATAGTTATTTGCATCTGAACATGAAACAGCATTTTCTGAAGCTACAAGCAGGGCCCAGCTGGTGTGAGCTGAGTTTGCTCACAATTGCAACCAGCTTGTTTTAATTTGGGGCAGGGGGAAGGGGTGAGACTTCATGAGCCAGCTTCCCAGTGGGAAGACACTCATACACACACAAACACACACGCAAATGCAGCAGGCCTGCGGTCCTGGCCAATTTGGCCGAGGAGAGGACTTCCTAGTGGGAGGCGAGGAAGGACGGGAAAGGGTTGTCCAAATGCATTCTTATCAAGCCCCAGGGGAACAGCTGCTTTTGGACGCTGGATAAAACCATTGGGACTGGTTGGAAGTGCCCTGCTGGTCCTGGAACCATCTTACAATGCCGGACACCAACTGAGCACTAAGTATTTTGTCAGATGCTTTACTTGATGGTTTTCTGCAGAAGGCAGGTGGGCAGAATGCTGGAGAAAGAAGTAGGCTGGTTGCCAAGGCCTTAAATTGATTTGAAAAATGATAAATGAAAGTTGAAAAAGTCACTGGGATGAGACTTCAAGGACACTCATTAGAAATTTGTTGTGCCAAGTGAGACTCAGCTTTATCCTGCTATCTAGTATCTGAACATAAAGGCTGGACACAAGCATAGAAACAAACATGCAATCAGAGCAGACTGTTTCCTGTTATCGCCCCTTTTTATCCCTCTCTTGCTTTCCTCATGTCTTTAATCCCCTCTTGATGCTAACAGTCCAGATATGGTCTGCAGAGGGTTGTTCATCCCTGCGTCCTCTGATCATAGTCTCCATGGTGGGTATTTGTTCACGAGCAGAGGCAGGAGACTCTGGGGCCAATGGTGAAACTTTTCAGGCTGCCAGTGAAGGCAGTGATGAGAAAGCTCTCTCATAGGGGAAGTAGGCAGCATGATATTCTGGAAATATCTCAAGCTTTAAAATTGCACAAGTATGAATTTAGTCCTAGTTTAACCAGTAGGCAGACAGCTTAGCTTTCCAGCCTAATTTCACCATGAACTTGTGAGTTGGATATAATGATCCCTCATCCAAACTTAGAGAAAGCAATGGCAACCCACTCCAGTACTCTTGCCGAAAAATCCCATGGACAGAGGAGCCCGGTAGGCTTCAGTCCATGGGGTCGGTAAGAGCTGGACACGACTAAGTGATTTTCACTTTTCACTTTCATGCATTGGAGAAGGAAGTGGCAACCCACTCCAGTGTTCTTGCCTGGAGAGTCCCAGGGACGGAGGAGCCTGGTGGGCTACCATCTATGGGGTCGCACAGAGTCGGACACGACTGAAGCCACTTAGCAGCAGCAGCATCCAGACTTAGATAACGAACTTACCTGACATATAACTATAATAACTAATATTTAGCTCACAGTACTAGGTATGCCAATCACTTCAATGAATTAGCTCTCTTGACCTTTGCAATAACCTTAAGAAGGACAACAATTATCCTCACTTCATAAGCCCAGGGAGGTTATGGGCTTTGCCCTAGTAAGTGGCAAAGGTGGGATTTGAACCTAGGCAGTCTGACTCCAAAGCCAGTGCTCATCACCATTACTCTATGCTACCTCCTGGCACTATGGTGTGTGCAATGCTCAGTGCTGCTTGGGTTCCCCTCCGCTAGCTTCTCTCTTCAGGGAGCCAGGAGTCTTGCAGAAAGTTCTCTGGCAACAGTGGAGCAGTTCTCTCCGTTAATTAGGTGTTTCATTTTACTGCCAGCCTTTTGTTTTCCCCCTGGAGATCTGGAAGTATTTCCAATAAATTGTGTTTCAAGGAAAGAAATAGAAAAAGACAGTCAGTGGCCCCCAGGTTCGAGACTGCACGGTTTCTTTGGGCAGGGGGAAACAATTGGGTCATTGTCTATAGTAATAGGACTTCCTGGGGAGGCAGCTGTGGGCCTTGCTCCCTGGTTTTATTTTAGCAATGACCAAATTGACTCCCTTTTTGTCCCCTCCTCTTTGGTCAGTAGTATATTTTATTCTTACATGGACCACTCCTTATTCCCGCAAAAGAAATTAAAATTTTGGTTCTGGACTTAGCACAGAGATGTGGCATGGGCTTGCTTGCATCTAGATCGGGACTGAATATTTTGGAAAACCTGCCTTTGTAGAACTGAGAGTTTCCTTCTGGTGAGCATGCTGGGATCTGCCATTCCTGCATCTTGGAGAAAAGCCTTAGCATTCAACTCGAGATTAATCAGCATGGCCTATTTAGGTTGATGATGATCCTGGCCCAGAATATGCAATCCCTTGCCCTCTGGTTTTGTGTTTAACATCTCATGCTGCTACTGCTGCTGCTGCTAAGTCACTTCAGTCGTGTCCAACTCTGTGCGACCCTATAGATGGCAGCCCACCAGGCTTCGCTGTCCCTGGGATTCTCCAGGCAAGAACACTGGAGTGGGTTACCATTTCCTTTTCCAGTGCATGAAAGTGAAAAGTGAAAGTGAAGTTGCTCAGTCCTGTCCGACTCTTCGCGACCCCATGGACTGCAGCCTACCAGTCTCCTCCATCCATGGGATTTTCCAGACAAGAGTACTGGAGTGGGGTGCCATTGCCTTCTCCATAACATCTCATGAGCCAGGAGCAAAGGGGAGAGTTGGGGGGTGGGTACTGGTGGTGGTGGAACTGGGGATGGGCTCTAATTGACTGAATTGAGTTACTGTCCCACTGTACACCAGAATATGTGATGTTGGCTGAGTTGCTTAACTTCTTCACTGTAGACAGTGATCTTCCGTGCCTACTCTGCATCCCAAATCCATGGAATGATTGGCATGCTCAAGACAGCCTTAATCGTATATAGTTCTCTGTGAAATGCCATTTCCCTTCTGGCCTTTCTCACCTAATTTTCAAATCTCACTTCCAATGTTATCTGATTCATGGTGGCGTTTGATGGGTTTCCTTACAGGAGATATATATTATTTTTCTTGGTTTTAATCTTCTTCCTTCTCTGTCTTACCAATCTTTAGATGGCAGAGTTGGCTCCCACCAGAGGAGCTGAAAAGATAAGACAAATCACTTTCCCAGTGTTCTTTGCATCTAGTTTTTGCCAGCCAGACAAAATCACATAGACTTTCTTTAGAAGCTAGGGAGGAACTGGGGATACTGAGGATGACAGGTTGCACAGCTACGACCTTCTTCATTTCTGTAACATATTGCAAGGGCATAGTTATAGTAAGAGCTTGTTTATTCCACTGCTACATTCGTGTTACCTTTGCCTCATTCACAACCTTAGTTAATCATGGATCTTAACTGTGTGACTGTTACCTTCATTGCTAGAAGGTCAAATCCTGTAATAGATTTGGATGTGTCAGTTGCTAGGGTCTTCCATTAACTTCACCACTAGTCCTATTAGTTCCTGTTGCAGGAGCACCAGTCAGCCAGGTGGTAGTGTTGATTTCTTATCCAATGAAGCACTGTTGTATTCCCTAGTAGAAATTTTCCTTCCTTGGGAATCAAGGTCTCAGAACCAGCAGAGCCCTGCATATGTAGGAAAGGAAATGAACTTTTTGTGAATGGGTCATTAGAGTTCATGCTGAAAGAAGCTCCTCCTCCTTCTTGGTCCTCACACCCATTTTCTGGCTATGGGAAAAGGGCATCAGACATGAACTGGAAGTTTGGAACAGTACTCCAACCCTTCAACTTCAAGTGCACATGTCATCTAGCAAGCACCATTTGTTGTTGTTGTTCAGTAACTAAGTCATATCTGACTCATTGTGACCTCATGGACTGCAGCACACCGGGCTTCCCTGTCCTTCACTATTTCCTGGAGTTTGTAAAAACTTATGTCCATTGAATCGATGGTGCTATCCAACCATGTCATCCTCTGTCATCACCTTTTCCTCCTGCCCTCAATCTTTCCCAGCATCAGGGTCTTTTCCAATGAATCCAACGAGTTCTTCACATCAGGTGGCCAAAGTACTGGAGCATTAGCTTTAGCATCAGTCCTTCCAATGAATATTCAAGGTTGATTTCCTTTAGTATCAACTGGTTTTTATCTTGCAGTTCAATGCACTCTCTAGGGTCTTCTCCAGCACCACAGTTCAAAGAATCAATTCTTTGGGGCTCATCCTTCTTCATAGTCCAACTCTCACACCCATATATGACTACTGGAAAAACCATAGCTTTGACTATATGGGCCTTTGTCAGCAAAGTGATGTCTCTGCCTTTGAATACACTGTTTATGTTTGTCACAGCTTTCCTTCCGAGGAGAAGGTGTTTTCTGATTTCATGGCTGCAGTCACTATCCACAGTGATTTTGGAGCCCAAGAAAATAAAATGTCACTTTGCACCTTTTCCCCTTCTATTTGCCATGCAGTGATGGGACTAGCTGCAGCACCATAACTCAGTCTTTAATAGGCCATTCCACCCTTTCCACCATGCTATCTGTCAGACTCTCTGCTTCTGAGTGATTAAGTTCATAATAAAACTCATGGTTCTGAGCTCGTTGTCCTCCTCTCTGTAAAATGAGCTCCTTAATGAGAAGCAATGTTGTGATGGATTCCATGATGGAGAACAAGACATTCTTATACTTATAGATGGAGATATTGTCAGGCAGGGAAGTCAAACTCATATATATGTTGTTATCTGCCAAAGTAAGGATAAAGCACCTCCATGTGATCAGACCATGTGACTGAATGGTCTCCCTTGAAATAATGCCATATCTGAGGCTCAGCAGTGGTCTCTGCTGTTGCTGTTGAACACATGAACAGGTCCAATAACATAGACTTCTGTGACCAATGTTGATCTGGCCACAGGACTGCTTACCTCCATTTCTGCGACTGTGACCACCTTATTTCTGAGTCCATTGAAAAAGCGTCAGAGTGGCTGGGAAAAGAAGCTACATGTTTATAGAATGAGATACCTTGACTATCTGTTGAGTGTTCCTTTGTAGTAGATAACATATTTTTTTGTGTGAACATCTTTTTGTATCTTTTTTGTGAACATTTTTGTAAAGACAGATTCCTTACCAGCTGAGCTACCAGGGAAGCTATGAACACAACTTAATCTACACAGACACAGATGGCCTCCTGTTGTGTGCCTTATTCTGAGAGGTCCACCCCCAGGTCTCCTTGACACTATCCTGTAATCTTGTTCTTTTCAACACCCAGCTACCTGGGCATCTTGATCACCTTGGGCCTCCTCAGTAAGCTCCAGATTATTACTTGGTGTAAACTCTGCAACTTGGTGAGAGAGGTGTCTACTTTGGCTGTTCAGATGCCACCTAGTTTAGGATCTAATGAATGGAAAACCCGGAGGTAAACAACAGATTCTCACTTTTCTCCTTACTGGTTGAGTTTCCCATCCTAGCAGCTGGGTTCTCAGAAAGGGCAGAAGGCCAAGCACAAGGAAAGCTCAGGCTTCTCCAGCAGGAGAAGAGGTGAGTCATTTACTTCTTGAGGAATTCGGTTCGGTCATGTCCCATTAATCTGGCTTCATCAGGAAATGAGCTGTGTCACTTAAGTCAATTTTCCAATAACCCTTTCATATGCAAAATTTTTATGTAATCATTTTGGGTAAAAGTCTTTCTAAACCAGTTGCATGCTTCTCTGCCTATTTCAGTGGAGGACCCTGCCCATTTTCTCGCTTGCTCATGCTCTTTGGGGGCTGTATGACAAGGTAGACAAGAAAGCTCTGGAGTCAGATCTGAGCTTGAATTCTAGCTTTGCCATTTATGTCTCTGGGCTCCAGGGACCTCAAATGCACTACAAGTTTAAGTACCTTGGCTCTGATCATGTATCTAGAAATCTGTAACCCTCAGGATCATTGTAAGGGTCAAGTACACAACAAAAGGGAAGGTTTGATGCCATCGAAACACCTAACATATTTTAGCTACTTAATAATAAACATTACTTTCTAGGGAGTGGGTTTCTTTCTTGTTCTGCAATTTTCTTACCATCTCAACTTGCTATGTCTAGACTTCAGAGGGTCACCTATGCGCTTCAAGGGTTATGTCTTTTCCACTCTATCTCCAGCTGCCTAGGACCTAGCACAAAGTGAGACACAGTGTCGGGGTTGGAATGTCTTTCTTTTCCATCACACAGAAGTGTGCCAGCTCCTCAGGGGAATTGAAGCTTCTCCTGGTGTAAGTTCTACAGCCAGTTTGGCATGTGAAGGCCTTGGGCCAGGTAGCTGTTCTGTAGACTTTGGCTCTCCAAGTCTCTGGAATGCAACAGTCAAGTTCTACCTCCAATGCTGTCCCCAAGGTTTTCTGTCTAAAAAGTGCAAATGCATCACTGCTCAATACTGAAAGAAAAAGGAGGAATAATTTTCTTATTAAGCTATTCACAAGCTCCCAGAACTGTAAATAAAGACCAGGGAAATTTCCTGTTCTACATTCTCCCCCATCTCACACACACACACACACACACACACACATATGCATCCTTCCCCTCAGAACCACTCTTGCCCTTCATGCAACTGGTAAGTCATGAACAGCAAGTGGGAAATTAGGAGTGAGGGTTATGCCATATAAATTTCTTTTGAAATTTTAAGTTCCTGGAGCCAAGACCAAAGCCACATATTGACAAGGGTAGGGCATGCCTCTGACAGCAACCTCCTGCTGGGCTTCTAGGATGCTGATTCATCTTCTTGTGCAATGAAGACCTCTCCAGAGAGAAAGGAAGGGGAGGGAAGGGAAGCAAAGGAGCGCTCTCGCTTATAGACACTCAGCATGTGTCAGGCTGTATATACGCTGTTCATTTAATGCTGACAGTCACTTTGTGTGGTAGATATTATCATCCACTTCTTTCAGACCAGGTGAACAGTTTGAGAAGCTGAGTAATTTATCCAAGTTATGACAGCTGATATAGGAAGAGTTCTTTTTGGTGGATGCTAGGATGTTAGACTAGGCATCTGTCTTGAAATACTCTGTCCCAATACCCCACCCCACCCCAGGCCCCAGAAGCCTAAGAAAAGGAAATAAATATGAAAACTCTGGTATAGGCTATTAAAAATTTTTTTTGATAGAATCTTAAGCATAGTATACCAGAATACAGGAATGACAGTTGTCATTTTTTCAAATATAGAGCATTTTATAATTTATAAATGTTTTATAATCCCTCCTCTCTTTGCCTCTCTAGTCCTTTCTTGGACAGCAGCTGCTTGCTGTTTCTGTCACATGAGTTCTGTGGCCTCAGTTTTACCATTAAAATGGGCATAATGACTTGTGCATTAGCTCTGGTCCCTCTGAATATGCTCTTTTGGTACCTGCAGCTTAGTGAAGTTATAACCAAGTAACTATTAATGTTTGTGTAACTGTGTGTTTATCTGTTTCTTCTGTGGAGATCTCTTAGATCTTGCTTACCATTCTGTCTCTAGCTTTGTGTTATAGGGACCTTAGCCACAGATCTAGGACTCGAAACTGAGTATATGGATTTCTGCCAGGAGGTAGTAGAAAGTGGAAATGATACATTTAAAATTATTAGACAAAATTATAAGCATCTATTATTTGAATTCAACTGTGTGATGCTAGTGAAGGTCTGTGAACCCAGGTTGCACAGCTGATGCATGAGCAGGCTGCCCATACCTGCTCTAGAAGTGGGGTTGGGAGGATTTGGTGCTGACTCAACAGTCCTTAATTTGGTTGGAGTGCAGGGGAGGGTAAAGAGAGTGGTGGTTGGAGTCTGGAAAACACATGAACAAGTTTTGTTTCATTGGCAAATTTCACTGGAATACTCTTTTTTTTCCTTCTTCTTCTCCATGTGACTGGTAACAGTTGAGAAATCCTGTTTTGAAGGAAATCACTGGTAGTCAGAGGGCTCGGCCCTTGACTTTTCCCATCCAAACAATGGCCTGGTTAGGCTAGTAGAGATGTTGATGCTGCAGCTCTCTATGGAAAAGTAAAGAAAATGTCCACTGTGTGATTCTGGGGAGGCTAGGTTGATGAGCTAGCTAGATTTTGCCAAGGAATCAGCCAAATTCTCTTACGATGTCTTTGTACAACATCTGTGGAATGCTCTTGATAGGTAATTTAGCATCTCAACTCCATTAGGAAAGAGGCTAGTTTGGGGGTGATTCCCTGTTGATTGATCATCTTTCTTTTTGTGCCACAGATACTGATGTTAGAATCTCAACTTTAAGTATTTGGGGGATTGTTTTCAGGTAACTTAGTCACTAACATGTATTAAGCATCCAGTCAGAGCCAGGCACTAGGTTGCTCCCATTGTCTAATGCTCCCAGTGACACTCTCTGGTGGGTACTGGTTTGCTTTCCTTTTGAAGATGAGAAAATAGATGCATGGGCAGGCCTAGAAAGTTTTTGAGAGTTGTCAAGGTTACATGTGCACCTTTTAGCATCTGACATTTATGAGGAAGACCCAAAGCTGAATGCTGGTGTCCTGGAAAGTGAGGAAAAGGAAACTAGTGTTTCTTAGCAACCATGTGCTGTGCACCTGCTCAGTGTTTGACAAACTTCATCATGTTGAAAGTTCACAGTGGAGAGGGCACTGCTCATGTCTCCATTTTAGAGAGGGAAACCTGAAGCTGAGCAGTGAAGGAACTTGCCCAAGAAGGAGATAGTGAATGGGGTAAGTTTGGAGCTCCAGACGTGTGCCAGGAAGCTCATCCTTCTAGTCACTATGTATAGCTACTGCACAGCAAGTGTGCAAGAGAAGCTTGGGTATCTAACTGGGGACCAGGGATGCTGGTGAACTTGGGAGGCTGCAGGAGGCAGGAGGGCGTGGCAGCCCCTGGAACCCTGGGTGTCATGACCAGTCAGTGTCTGCAAGCTTCCTCCTATTGTCCCTCTGCTGTTTTGGAGCTTTCAGCGTTGTGTTCCTTCTCAGCTAAAAATAAGGTTTTGTTTGCACACAGGGCAAAGGGCCTGGGACCCTCTTGAGAAAATCCGCAGAGGAAACAGGACACAAAGTGGACTGCAAAGGCAGGAACGGCACTCCTAGGCTCTCAGAGGCTGGAGGCACGGAGCGGGAAATGGCACTTCCCCTGTGTTTTTATGTTTAGCTGGGGTTTAATTAATAACCGGCAAACAAGTCTATAATTAACTTGATTTCCCTTTTGGCCAGCCAAGGGAATCATAATAAAGCTCCTTTTTAAGTCCATGGTATTGCTGGAAGGATGGGAGGGAAAGCAGACTTTCTAGCTCTGCTTGCCCAATACTGAGGGCCCTGACTTGCATTCCTGGCTCCCTTCTCCTACAAATTGTATTATCTGTACCAGATGTTCCATTAAAAGAAGAATTACTATACTTCAGGGCTCAAATTATATGTGTCTGATTTACTGCCCTGCCTCAGTTTCAAATGCTACCTTGCAGAACGCTGATAAATGATAGCTGATTATTTTGCGGAGTGCTGAGGCTGATGAAGATACCAAGAGTGGGAAAGGGTTAACTGCTTCCAGGCTAGGACCATTGGCTGGCCATTTGCATTCTCCTTCTGAACGATTCAAATCTTCCCATCTACTGCACTGAACATGTATCATTTCGGTTGTTTTTATTTTTCATCTTCAAAATTACATTCTCAAGACACTTGGCTCCTGAGATACTGAGGCACATTGTATGTCCAAGATAAGTGTGGCTTTTAAGATCTACCTCCAGCTTCCCTTCCCAGTCTCCCATGATTCCTCTGCCCATGTACTCTACCTCAATGTCCTGAATAATCTGGTGCCCTTTGGCCTCATCAGCCTCATTTCTTGCCTCCCTGCTCAACAGGAACTTTACAAGTTCTTCTCCCGTCCATCCTTCATTTGAGTAGTCTGTCTATCTTGTCTCAGCACAAATGTCACTGTATGACCCCAATATTTATTAGATAGCCCTTTCTATTCAGTCTAATGCTAACATGTACACTTCCCTTCAATCTCAGATATGCAGATGATACCACTTTAATGGCAGAAAGCAAAGAGGAACCAAAGAGCCTCTTGATGAAGGTAAGAGAGGAGAGAGAAAAAGTTGGCTTAAAACTTAATATTAAAAAAACCCCCACAAGATCATGGCATCTAGTCCCATCACTTCATGGCAAGTAGAGGGGAAAAAGATGGGAACAGAGACAGATTTTCTCTTCTTGGGCTCTAAAATCACTGTGGATGGTGACTGTAGCCATGAAATTAGAAGATGATTGCTTCTTGGAAGGAAAGCTATGACAAACCTAGACAGTGTATTAAAAACCAAAAATATCACTTTGCCAATAAAAGTCTGTATAGTCAAAGCTATGGTCTTTTCATTAGTCATGTTCAGATGTGAGAGTTGAGCCATAAAGAAGTCAGGGTGCTGAGCAATTGGTACTGTTGATCTGTGGTCCTAGAGAAGACTCTTGAGAGTCCCTTGGACAGCAAGAAGATCAAACCAGCGAATTCTAAAGGAAACCAATCCTGAATATTCCTTGGAAGGACTGATTCTAAAGCTGAAGCTCTAATACTTTGGCTATCTGATGATGAAGCCGATTCACTGGAAAAGACCCTGATGCTTTGAAAGACTGAAGACAGAAGGAGAAGAGGGCGAGAGAGGATGAGATGGTGGGAAGTAATCACTGGTTCAACGGACATGAACTTGGGCAAACTCTGGAAGCGTGTCCCTCTGAGGGACAGGAGGCCTGGAGTGCTGGAGTCCATGGGGTCACAAAGAGTCAGACACGACTTAGAGACTGAACAACAACACAGCTTTCCATAATGCATACTCATTTATCTGTTTGTGTGATTATTTACCTATTTCCTCTACTGTATTATGAGCTTCATAAGGCCAGGAACTGAACCTGTTTACCACTGTAATTCCAGAGCTTAATACAGAGTGAGGCACAAATGCACAACATTTTTTAATTGAATGAATGTTTAGGGGAATAGTCAAGCTGCCTGCCTGCCCCATCCCTTACCTGCTCCTCATCCTCTTTGATTATTTCTCCTTCCAAATTAATGTCTTCATCTATTTCTGAAACTACCTTGTCCTACACAAAAGCTCTCTTACTAGCTTTATGAACTTGGACAAGTTCCTTGACTTCCCTGGGCCTCAGTTTCTCCTGTGTGTAAAATGGGGGTAACAATAGACCTGCCTTGATCTGATAGTTGTGCAGATTTAAATGAGTCAGCGTATGAAGGCACTCTGAATTGTTCCTGACTCATGGAAGATGTTGTGTAAAATGGTTAAAGCAAACACTTTATAAAAAGTGTTTTCTTGGTGAATATGCATTTCCTCTAATGTGACTTTAATTTAGCCTTTGCTCTGGCTCTGCTTATTCCAGCCACACCCTTTGGCTTTGATTCTGCCATTCTCAGCATTCCTGGCCTCAGAGACGGCACAGGTCAACCAAAAGAACAGCTGACCCAGACTTGGGAAGGCTGCTTAAAGGAGTGGATGCCTGAACTGGTTCTTAGAAAATGGAGAAGACTTTGCCAGGTGCTGAAACAGGACAGAATGTTCCAGGCAGAAGGAACAGCATGAAGAAGGCCCAGAGGAGCTGGAAGACAGATGTTTGGGGACCACAGCTCATATCAGGGCCTAGTGTAGATGGAGTAGAGAATGCAAACGGGTGTGAATGCAGAGGAGCCTGAGCCTTAGAGGACTTCACATGTCATGCTAAGGAGTTTTGATAGTGTCCTGTAGCTTAGGGATGGCAATTGACAGCTTTGGCAGAAGAGGACACCACGGTCATCTCCAGTGGCCATAAAAGGGAAAACTGGGCCTGCAGCAGGGGTCATGGTCCTGTTGGAAAGGGGAGACAGGAATGCTTCAGCTGCGTTCAGTCCTGCTCAGTGCCTGCAGAGATGGCTCCTGGTTCCAGGAGCACTTTCCTGGGAACCACATGGACTCCTGGGAGTCACCAACTTTTTAAAACCAAGGTTTTAAAGATGTGACAGCTCTCCAGGCATGGATGAAGCTTCCTTCTCCTCATTTCAATTCATTTCTAGTAAGTCTCAGGGGATGTCACAGATTTGTGAGCGAGCAAGCAGCTGGAGAGGAAAGAGGTAGCTTTTGTGGAGGTTTATCAAGTTCATCAGGCTCTGTAAGGAAGCTTTCACATGCTGGAATGAATAATTCTTTTCAATGTTCCCCAAAATCATGAGATGTAGGTATTGTGAACCCAGTGTTTATAGATGAGAAATCTGAGGCCTAGAGAAGATTTGAAAATTTGTGCAGCTAGTACTGAGAGTGTTAGACTGTTTACACCCACACTATTGTCATTTCTACTTTACCTGGCTGTTTGCTTTACATAGCACCCACCGTAGAGTGATCCTTTGTACATGTGTTATTGCTCTGCTGGATTCTGAGCCGATTCAGCATCCAGCACTGGGCATTTCACATATTAGGTTCTCAGTCTGTGTTTACTGATTGGCCCAGTGTCCTCTAAACCTACAATGACTCCATCAGTCACTAGAGGGCATGATGGATATGCAATGTGGAGTGAAATTAAGAGTTATAGGTGATTTAATTACTCAACTCTCCTCCCTTCCATCCATCCTTCATTCTATATATGGATCATTAATTTGTCCACAAAAATTTTGTGAAATGTCTGACATGTACTATGTACTATGGGACTCTGTGGTTAAAACTTTCAGATTTCTCATTGGTTTTGGTAACTACAGAGGAAAGACACCATAGGTTTAAATCACAAGAACACACTGAGAGCTCTTCACTCAATCTTGGAGTAAAAGAGAACTTCTCTGAAAAGGTGATATCTGAGCTGGGTTTAAAAATGGTTGAAATTTGCTAAGGTAAGAGGGAGAGAGAAAGATAGTTTAGGTAAGAGCCAGCAGAAGCAAAGGCCAGAAAATGAGAAGTAACATGGCCCAGAGACTATAAACAGATTGAGATGGAGAGATGTAATGGAAGCCTGGAGGCTGGACTGGAGATGTGGGCATATCCTTGAATGTCAGGATGAGGACTAGCCCTGAGGTCTGCAGCAGAGTCCATGAAATATTTTAGGCGAGTTGAAGGTGAGAGAGAGAAGAGATTCTTTTCATGGTCTGTATTGTCTTTCAGAAAGATCACTTCGGTTGAAAAGTAGAAAATAAAAAACTGGGGATAAGAAGAGCTTGAAGACTGTATTAATCCAGGCAAGAGATGATGGTGGCCTGAATTAAGGCAGCAGATATGAGAATGGTGAAAATTAGATGAAATTTAAGATTTAAGCAAACTTTAAGGAAATGGCATTGATGCATCTTGTTGACTAGTTAGAGATGAGGGAGGCAAAGGGGAATCCCAGGTTTCTCGTTTGAGTGACTGATGGATGGAGGTGACATTCACAGGGGTGAGGAACATGGAAGCAAGCAGTAGAGTTTGGAGGAAGTTGACAAGCGCAATTTTAAACACATTGAGTGTGAACTTCCTGGGGCACATCTGGGTGAAGACGTCCAGCAGGCATCTCCATGTAGGGCTTTGGTGCCTTAGAGAAGGCTCTGGGATGAAGAGACAGACTTTTGGAGGCACAAGAATATGTATGGTCTTTGAAGACATGAATTTGAATGACTTCAAGTAGGATTAGTGTTTGAAAAAAGAAGAACTGACAGTTGAGGGGGGGAACCTTGAGGAGCCTCAACAGTTAAGGATCAAGATCTGAAATGGTGTAGGAAAATCTCTTCAAGAATTACATCATTGAATCCCATGGGGGCAGACTTTTAGGAAGGTTTGGTTAACAGCGGTAAGAGCTACAGAGGTCAGGAAAAAGGACTAAGAGATATCTACTGGTTTAGCAAATAATATGGAAAGAGCAGTTTCTATGAAATAGTGTTGAAACAAGATTCAGTGGCTTGAGAAGTGATTCAGAGGTGAAGGCAGTGAGTGAAGATACTCTTAAGGGAATCTTGGGTATGAAGGAAAGGAAAGGAGTTAGGAAGAAACTCTCTAGGATGCAGAATCAAGTGGAGGTGGTTAAATGTAATAGAGAATCTTGACCACATTTATGAAATCACAGTGAGTCAAGAGAAACAGGCTGAAGATAGAAGATGGGGAGTGGATATAGATAAATTTATGGGTGGCAGGTAGACTGCAGGGGATGGAAGTGATGTTTGCCTAATGGAAGCATTTCTATCCCGGGAGAATACAGAAAGGGACTGTAAACTGAAACAAGAGGGGATGATTCCCCCAGCCACACCTGTCTGAAGCTGAAAATTAGTCTTGTGAATCTGTTGCAAGTCTTTATGGTCATTTTGTCTACCCATCTGTCCATTCATCTAGTTTCCAATCACCCCCATGCTGGAATCTACCCATTTACTGGTCTGTCTGAGACACATCCAACTTGGCTGAGCCAATTTCCATCCCTATGTGTGAGATCAATTATTCTGAGTTTATTATTTTTGTTCTCTTTATAAAGCCCCCAGATAAACATCCTTTCCAGGCATTGTTAGGGATTGAATAAATGAATCAATAAATGAATATACACATGAATACGCACTCCAGATTTCTTTTGTCCAATCATTTGACACATACTTACTAAGCAAATGTTATGTGCAAGGCACCATGCAGATGATAGGGCCATAAAAATGAGCTAAATGGCACTTATAGAGCTAACCGCTTGGTTAGAGATACAGATCAGATAACAGGTGCCTGCACAGCATGATGCATTTTTGGGGAAGAGGCATAATCTATACACAGGAGGCTGGAGATGGCTTCCTGGAGTGAGTGACTAACCAGAAACTGAGCTCTCTAGGTTAACCCATGTTGACAACTCTAGTCTGTTGTTTTATTAATAGAAACTTGGAGCATTTCTATCAGAATTTGCCATGCATGAATACATGAATGAATGAATGAATGAATGAATGAAAGAATAAATGTGTCTTCCATCCTATTAACAATATTTATAGTCACCTATCATTGGAAAAGACTCTGGTGCCGGGAGGGATTGCGGACAGGAGGAGAAGGGGATGACAGATGATGAGATGGCTGGATGGCATCACTGACTCGATGGACATGAGTCTGAGTGAACTCCAGGTGTTGGTGATGGACAGGGAGGCCTGGTGTGCTGCGATTCATGGGGTCGCAAAGAGTCGGACACGACTGAGCGACTGAACTGAACTGATCTTTGAACATTTGCTTCCCAGAAAGCATTAGCCTCCAGTAACCAGTGGCCCAGTGTCAGGGGATTTTGTAAATAATGAAATGTTCTAATTTCATCCTGTTCTTTCCTAGCATTAGTATTTTTCTGGAGAACTGTATGTATCTTATCTGACTGTAATAGGTATTTAAGGCAAGGCCATTGAACTTAGGACATGGGGGACCTGTTTTCAGTTGAAGTCAGCTTCTCCTCTGGGCTGCAGGTCCTTTAACTGACTCGTGTGAGCCCTGTGAACATGGCTGTCAGTGGAGCGTGGTTTTGCTCAGAATTGTGGAAATGACTGGGAGAGATGGACAATTTTGGCTACTCCACCCCAGTCTTTTGGCCACACCACCCAGAAACCAATCTCCAGCAGAGAATAGTCTCCTTTTGCAAATCTCCAGAGGAAAAAGAATCTACAGTTTTAACACACCTCCATCATAGTAATTAGAAATGATAAAATCAGGAAATGCTTTGAATTAAAGACAAGGTTGATAGTTGTCTTAAGGATCTACAAGCAAAGCTTTGCTAATAAAAATAACAGTGACACCTGTTGAGAAGTCAGGCTATATATGTTCCCATCTAAAGAAGTGAAGAAAAGACAGGGGCAGTGCTGAATAGGGGATAGAGAAGGGCTCAGCCAGGGTCATGTCCCCAGCTTGGCCACCAGGGCCCAGGAGCTGCAGGGGACATTTTGAAATGCTCTAGTAAGACCCTATCATTCACCACAGGTTGAACGGGGGAATTCTTTTTTTCAGTTAACACAGAGAAAAATACTCTAAACAAACAAGAGTTATAAACCAATCAACAAAGGTCTTCTAAAGACTTACTGGGTGCTGTTTGTCAGGGGTAATACAAAATAATTAGAAAGCTAGGGAAAAAATCTATTATACAGAAGAATCTGAAGAATAATACTATCTTTAGAAACTTAAATACTGAATTGGATGGTTCAAAATCAGGGACTATCAAAATTCAGAGAAGGTGAGGGTTGCTGTGGGGTCAGATGCTCATGAAAGGCCATAAAAAAATGTAATCTTGCTATTTGCAGCAACAAGAATGGACTTGAAGGTCATTATGCCAAGTGAAATAAATTGTTAATAGAGAAAGACAAATACCATACAATACTATTTATTTGTGGAATCTAAAAGATAAAACAAACTAGTGATTATAATGAAAATCCAGAGAACAAACTAGTGGTTACCAGTGGAAGGAGGAAGACAGGGAGGGAGGTAAAAACTCTTCTAAGATAGGCTCAAGGACATATTGTACAGCAGAGGGGAAATAGCCAATATTTCATAAAAAAAAAAAAAGACTGTTCAGGAGTCACCTTTTCTGAGAAGCCTGTCTGACAGCTCCTTCTCCCCCAGCCACTGTTTGGGCTCCCAGCCATATGCTGTCATAGTGTGTGACATACTTGACATAATACTTGACTTGCCTCCTGGTGCTTACCAGGTCATCTACTTGCCCATCTCCGTGAGTTCCAAGCAGTATTGATACAACGTGCTGTTTGGAAGACATTGAGCAAATACCTAACTTTCCAGCCTCACTTTCCTTATTTGAAACACTGGGGATAATAATAACATATCTCTTTCTCTATCTACTTACCTATCCAGCTATAAAATTATTACTATTATTATGATCTTTTCTATTTGCTCCCTGATCCATTTTTGACTCTCTTTGCTTTGCTCTGGAATCCCAAGATTGACCCTTGTGGATTGCATCACGTGGGATCACTCCCTTGAGGGCCAGCTTGGCTCATGGGAGGCCCTGGCGGGAGGTGGAGCAGTGGGAAGAGAGAGGTGCTGGGTGTTACTTCGCTACCCCACTGCCACATTCCTGGCAGCGTTTTGTGGTTGATGTCCTGCTGGTTTTCATAGCTTCACTGACACAGTCTTGTCATCCTGTCCCGCCAGCGCTTGGGGTGCTAATAGCTCACTGCTGTTGCCAGTGTTTGGTGCTCCAGGATTCTCATCTGTTGCCTTATCTCTGTCCCTTTTCTTTCCAACAGTCCTTTTACAAAATCTTTTTGTTTTTGTTTTGGACCATCTGTGATGAACTTGGTTTCCCTGATGGATACCATTCTCTAACAGGGTGGTTGTTGTGTGGCTGGCAGAGGTCACTTGAGTTTTGTTCTTTTCCTCCTTCTGCAGTCAGACAGGCTGAGAGCCTGTGTTCAGCTTAGACAGAAGCCCTCTTACCCACTCCACCATGAGTGGTTGCTCCTGCCTGATGGCTGGTTAGTGCAGGGGTCTCAGACATGCTGACGGTCCTGGCCTCTGTGGTAGAGGAATGTTCTCCAGGCTACTCTAGCTAGTAGAGGTTTGACCCCCTTTTGCTAGAGGTTTTCCACTACATCCCCAGCTTCAGTCCTGATCTTCCTACCACCTGGCTCCTTAGGGGTTTATCAAGGCCAGAGAGAGATGTGAACGTGTCTTCTTTTTCCTCTTTGGATCATGCCTTAGTCTGCTAGAGCAGCCATAATTGGATGCCACAGACTGGGTGGCTTAAACAACAGACATTTATTTCTCGCAGTTCTGGAGGCTGGAAGTCTAGGATCAGGTACCAGTAGGTCTGGCTTCTCCTGTGGCTTCTGTCCTTGGCTCTCAGATGCCTGACTTCTTGCTGTGTCTTCATATGGTCTTTTCTCAGTTGCATGCCCTCCTGGGGTCTCTTCCTCTTGTAAGGGCCCCTAATCTAATTGCATTAAGGCCCCACTCTATAGTCTTGTTGTTGTTGTTCAGTTGCTAAGTCGTGTTTGACTCTTTGTGACCCCATGGACTGCAGCACACCAGACTTCCCTGGCCTTCACTATCTCCCGCAGTTTGCTCAGATTTGTGTTCTTTGAGTTGGTGACGCCATCTAACCATCTCCTCCTCTGCTACCCTCTTCTCCTTTTACTTTCAGTCTTCCCCAGCATCAGGGTCTTTTCCAATGAACCGGTTATTTGCATCAGGTGGTCAAAGTATTGGAGCTTCAGTTTCAGCATCCGTCCTTCCAATGAATATTCAGCGTTAATTGCCTTATTTAACCTTAACTACCCCCTTCAAAGGGCTTCCTAGGTGGCTCAATGGGTAAAGAATCTGCTTGCAATGCAGGAGATGTAAGAGACAAGATCTGGCTTGGGAAGAGCTCCTGGAGGAGGGTATGGCAATCCACTTTTGTATTCTTGCCTAGAGAACCCTATGTACAGATGAGTCTGGCAGGCAACAGGCCATGGGGTCACAAAGAGTTGGACATGACTGAAGAGACTAAGCACATACCCATGCATCCTCTTCAACGCTCTATCTCCAAAAGAGTCACATTGAAGATTAGGGCTTCAACATTTTGGGAGGACACAATTCAGTCCATAATAGGCAATGATGGAAAGCATGAAAAAGCAGACACATCAGCTCAGACACTTTAGGGAGAGAAATACCTTCTTTCTCTGTGAACAGATGACTCTAACTATATTACAGCTATCTCCCGCAGTTTGCTCAGATTTGTGTTCTTTGAGTTGGTGACGCCATCTAACCATCTCCTCCTCTGCTACCCTCTTCTCCTTTTACTTTCAGTCTTCCCCAGCATCAGGGTCTTTTCCAATGAACCGGTTATTTGCATCAGGTGGTCAAAGTATTGGAGCTTCAGTTTCAGCATCCGTCCTTCCAATGAATATTCAGCGTTAATTGCCTTATTTAACCTTAACTACCCCCTTCAAAGGGCTTCCTAGGTGGCTCAATGGGTAAAGAATCTGCTTGCAATGCAGGAGATGTAAGAGACAAGATCTGGCTTGGGAAGAGCTCCTGGAGGAGGGTATGGCAATCCACTTTTGTATTCTTGCCTAGAGAACCCTATGTACAGATGAGTCTGGCAGGCAACAGGCCATGGGGTCACAAAGAGTTGGACATGACTGAAGTGACTAAGCACATACCCATGCATCCCCTTCAACGCTCTATCTCCAAAAGAGTCACATTGAAGATTAGGGCTTCAACATTTTGGGAGGACACAATTCAGTCCATAATAGGCAATGATGGAAAGCATGAAAAAGCAGACACATCAGCTCAGACACTTTAGGGAGAGAAATACCTTCTTTCTCTGTGAACAGATGACTCTAACTATATTACAGCCTACAGATCTGCCCCAGGGCCAACTTTCCATCCTCTTTAGTCTAGAGGATAAGGTGTGGGCTTCAAGCCAGATGGAGCAAGAGACACTTTCTCAGTTTTCCTTTTGCCTTTTTTTTTTGCTTCATGAAGAACTTTCTTGAGCTATAGGAAAAGCAGGTGCTTTTCTTCCTATAGTGCCAAAGCTTCTCCTGCAACATCAAGACTTGTCCCTTTGTCTTTCCTAGTGACATTTTCTTTTCCAGCTTCTTCTTCTTCCTTCTCTCCTGTTCTTCCTTCATTTTCTGTTCCTGCATCTTCTTCCTTCTGCTGCTTGTGCTCCTGCTCCAAGGTGATGTGCTCCTGGAAAGCTTTGGGTGCTTCAGGAGCACAGGCATGATGCTGCCCAGGGTGTTCAGATGGTGGCTGCTTGGCTGTGTCACTGATCACCAGACTTTGGATAGCTTCACTTTCTTTTTGCTTTCTCTTCAGCCTCCCTGGTTTTTCCCCACCCCCCCTCACTCCCAAAGGTGTGGGAAATGGAACAGAATGAGTGGAGGATAGAGCTATGGGGGAAGTGAGAAACTTACCTTGAGCTGGAAGCAGAAGTGGTGCTTTTAGACTTCTAAGAGGTTAGGAAAGATGTCTTGGGGCTAAATAAAGAG
Source organism: Madoqua kirkii (assembly GCA_006408675.1). Taxonomy (NCBI): domain Eukaryota; kingdom Metazoa; phylum Chordata; class Mammalia; order Artiodactyla; family Bovidae; genus Madoqua; species Madoqua kirkii. Next base: position 25,022 of record SJYC01101754.1, read on the forward strand.
AACTCGCAAGGACTGGGTTGAAGGAGTTGAGTGTGATGAAATGATTTGATGAAAAGCTACTGATGTGTGTGGGAGTAAAATGCCTACAAGTGTGTATGTAAGCAAAGCACAACTTCTAGGGGCCTGGGTAGGATAACCTGAGGGATGACAAGCTGGTGGGAGTCCACCTGGGATCAGATTGGACATACTTACCCAGTGGCTCTTGACCTGCTGTGCTCATTGCTCCCCTGGGCCATTCTGGAGGCCAGATCTGTTGTAGAGCTTGTTGGCTGCTTTGTTTGTTGTATTTAGAGCCAGAGCCTGGGCTAGGGAGACCTCCTTCCCTCATGACCTCTGAGCTATCCCCATCACGAAAGATACATGTTGCTTTTGTATTTCTAGTTATACAAGCATTAGGAAAATTGGGAACATACGGAAAATATACAAAGAAGGGGATTAAAAACACTGTCCTGATATCAAAGAGATCTGACATCAGAGTTTGCAGAAACACTATTAACATTTTGGTATAACTTCTTCTAATACATTTTTTTTCTTTGTCCGTGTACATTTACATGTGTGTGCATAGAAACATAAGTGTTCATTTAACTCATATAACCTGCTTTACATCAAGCTGGCATGAAAACAATGGGTTGATATTAGTAGTTATAATGTATATTTTATTGGCTCCCCCTCTTTTGCAAAGGCTTTCTGAATTAGTTGTGGGAAGTTCTAAGGAATTTCTCAGATGAACTGAGGAACAACTCCTTTGTTTTTTTGTATTTTCAGAATTGTGGTCTTTACAGCAATGTTTGCTCAGGAGGCCTCCAGGCCTCTGATTGTGCCTTGCTTTTGCTGCCAGGGCCCACTTTCAAAGCTTTTCCTAATGGTCGTTGTCATGAATCTTACAGCGGCCATTGACTTTGGCCCCTCCTGGTGCTGTGGAGCCATCTTCCAAGTACAGAGCACAGGTGAGCTCTCCAGAGCCTGTAGGAAGCCAAAGCCAAGCTGATGTCCCTATGGAGATGGGAGGCTCTACCCCTTTTGGCTTATACTTTGGGGCAGAAAAAAACCTGCTTTAGGTCCTACATAGTAATTTCTGCCAGAAGTTTTTATTGAAAACATTTTGGGGTAAATAGGCTTGAAAAATGGCCAACGTCAGCCCTAGCTCTGCCTTCAAGCACTTGCTGCCCATCATAGCAAGAATTGAAATCTAGTCTCAATTCTTTGAATCTGGGCTGGTCCTAGTGACTTACTACCAATAGGACATGTCCAAAACTGCATTCTGGGACTAGGTCATAATAAGGCTTGCCACTGCTACTTGGGTCTCTTGAAATGCTCGTTCTTGGGCTCCTTTCTCTTGAAACCAACTGCCATATGATGTGAGGCCTTATAGAGGGCCCATATGTAGGTGTTCCAGCTGACAGTTCCATTTGAGGACGCAGTCAGTACCAACGGCCAGGATGTGGGTGTGCCATCTTGGATTTCCAGAGTCCAGCCTTCAAGTGACTCCAGCCCCAATAGACACTTGAGTGCAACCACATAAGAGACCCTGATGGAGAACTGCCCAATTAGTGCAAGGAATCGTGAAGGAACATGATCAATTGCTCCTTTAAGCCACTAAATTTTGGGGTTGTTTGCTATACTGTCAAATAATCTAAACAGCAGAACCTCCTCTCTCTTGGCTCAGATATATTCTGAGTCCCCAAGGAACTAAGTGACGGACATCCTGTCTCCCAGAGCAGCCCCTGCCCTGCCTATGCATGGGGCTCTGTCTTGGCCCCTCCCTCCTATTGCTAACTGTTCTCCCAGGACAATTCTGCTGGAGTCATCCCATCCTTCCACCCGCCGTTTCCAGACATGCCTCAATCCCAAGGGTACATATTGCTTAAGCTCTAGCTGGGAACTCTGTGTACACAACATGAGGAGCTTCCTGTACATACAATTGTGTTTATTAAATTCATTTTTAACTTAGTGTTGTATTAGAGTAATTTTCTCATGTCATTAGAAATTCTGCAGAATTAATAGTCCATCATTTGAATTTATACCATCATTCACCTGTTTTTGGAAAATTGCCCCCATCTCTTTTTCTGCTTAGACTATAAAAGAAGCTGAGATGAATATCTTTGTCCATAAATCTTTACTTTGGTTCTCATCTTAAGGAAATAACTGAGTAGTCATCAAACAGCATGACTTTTTAAAGACAATGGATAACGTCAAATCACTTTTCAGAAAGAGCATACCAAGCTACCCATCACTAGTCAATTTGATAGGCAGAAATTAGAATAAGAATACAATTTTTCTTATTTTAATTTGCAATTCTCTGATTCTTGGTAGTATCAAATAAAATTTTTTTTACTCTTTCATATTTCTGCTATGATTTTTCTGCTTCTTTAGCCACTATTAATTATCTCCTATGTGTTAAGAAATCAGCTTGACCACAAGAAGTGAAAAATTAGGTATAGAACCCTAAGCGTATACCACAGGCTTGAGAAATAGCATTAGGACTGTGAAGTAAGGAAAGGACTTGACCTGAGTTCATTTTGGACTTATTCTTAGTCATGTTTTTAGTAAACTCGATTGGATGCTACATGGCTGTCTCACTCACCATTCATTGAATGAAGGGTAGGCAAGGAACAAGCAGAGAAGCTGGAAGAGGATGCGAGGAGCCTAGGAACTGCAGACATTCTTTATTTGCAGCAGCAAGGCAACTTGCTCTACTCTCTAATGGCTGACACAGCAGCTATGACGACTGCTCAACTCAACACAACTCAACTTGCTATCAAGAGCTTTTCAGGTGGTGCTTATATGGGACTATACCACGATGTGCGTGTGCAATGCTGCAGATGATCCCAACTGTAGAATGTGAGTGGCATGAAGCGAGACAGCCTGACCCCTGCCACTTGGCCAATTACTCTCTCCTGACAATGCCTCTGTGGAAAGACAACCACTTTGGCATCTGCTGTGTCTATCTTCAAATGTTGGTTCTGCCACTGACCAGTTATGTGACCTTGAACAAGTTATTTTAATCCCTTTAGCCTTAAATTCCTTGAGTGTAAAATGATTAAAGTGTAATGACCTCCTGTGTCTGTTGTTGGGGTGAAAAGGGATAGTATTAATAAAAAGATAATAAAAGTAAGTATCTTACTCATGGTATCCATTCCATAATCATCAATGCCTATTCCACCTCACCATCTCTCAGTCTCTCCCTCCCTCCCTATGGTTTTGCTCCTGCCCTGCTTCATTCTGCTCACATCGTTTCTCAGCTCTCTTATAGTTATGACCCCTCAACTAGTCACCCTTTTCAGTGTCTTATTCCTCCAATCTATTTGCCATATCATCTCTGACTATTTTTCTAGAATTAAATCTAATCGTGTTTTTACCTTACTTAAAATCTTTTGCTGCTGCTGCCAAGTCGTTTCAGTAATGTCCACCTCTTTGCTATCCCATGGACTGTAACTCACCAGGCTCCTCTGTCCATGGGATTCTCCAGGTAAGAATACTGGAGTGGGTTGCCATGCCCTCTTCCATGGATCTTCCCAACACAGGGATTGAACCTGTGTCTCTTATGAACTCTGCATTGGCAGGCGGGTTCTTTACCACTAGCCTCACCTGGGAAGCTCTAAAATTCTTTAAGAGCTCCTTCATATGCCTGGGACTTGGCTCCTCCTAGCCTTCTAGCTATTTCTTAACCTCTCCACCTCATCATAGCATGTATTTTGGCCACGCAAGAGTGCCTAGAGTCCCTGACACAGCGCCCCCCTCCCAGAGTCTGGCATCTGTGAACATATTTTCTTATTTGGACACTTTTCTGCCTCTCCTGTCCAGATGGTTATTTCCTACCCATCCCTTAGAAATTATCTGAGGTGAGACTGTCTTCCCTGATCCTACGAGCTGGTCAAGTGGTTCCTCCTCATGTTTCCTCATCATGGCATAAAGACAGGGAAGCATGAAGCTTCCTCCCCACCTTCCTTGCAGGCAGGAATGGCATCTTTATTCCTACATCCCTATCGCAGAGCCTAGCACAGGGTTTCTCAACATCTACACAACTGATGGTTCCTGGGTGGAGCTATAGAAAACCACAGAGCTTGCGTGTCAGTGCAGTAATCAGAGGTACCTTCCATGGGGCTAATGGGATGGGCTGATGGAGGAGATAGATTATGGCAAGACTGCACATTTTGGGGGTGGAAGCCTTTATTGGTGCTTGGAGAACCTATTGTCCTGGTCCCACGTATACATTTTCATCTGATGTTGGAAAGCTGCTGGCCATGCACTTTATGGCTGGTGGATTATATAACACCCTGTTCACAGTGCTCAGGTAGGTGTGAGTGCTTATTTTCTGTTCTATTTTCAGTCATTTATCGTCCAACAGGGCCCAATCACAATCCACACAATGTTTTTTAAGAGGAATATAAATATTTGCTGAATAGTATCTGAATTTGTTGTTATGCTTCAAAGTTTTTTTTATCATCAGTCTTGTGCTGAGGCTTTCTTGAATGCCATGTAGCATTCTGAACTGGCACAGATACCCTAAGTACTGTTGGTCCTGCTGGGTCATCACAGGTAAGTCTAAGAATTTACTGCATTATAGCCTTGACCAGGCAGAGAACCTTCTCCTCTTGTGTACTTCACTTAAAGCTGATAGTTTACCTCCCAGATGGGTGAAAGTGGCAAGCCAAATGGAATGTATGTTGCCTCCAAAATTCAGAGGCTCATCAAGTGTTGTGCTTCTTTTTAAGTGGTAGGAAGTTTAAGGTGCAGTAAGTTAACATTCACTTTGGGAGATTAGCATGAATAGACTTACTGGTACTCATGGAACTCAGGGCTTCCCCAGTGGCTCAGAGGTAAAGAATCTGCCTGAAATGTGAGAGACTCAGAAGACTTGGGTTCAATCCTTGGGTCAGGCAAGATCCCTTGGAGATGGGAATAGTGATGCACTCCAGTATTCTTGCCCCAAACATCCCATGGACAGAGGAGACTGGTGGACTACAGTCCATGGGGTCGCAAAGAGTTGGGCAGAGAGCACACAAGGAACTCACAGGCCTGCCATTTTAATGAGATTTCACTCTTATCCTCTAGCTTGCCTGTATTTTACCATAAACATCTATAATATTTGCTATTTCCTATGTTTTAGCCCTAATAAAATGATGCTACTAGTGTAATGAAGTAACATTTTGCCACCTAGGAAAGATGGTGAAGGTCTTTGTGGCTTAAATTTTGTGGCATAGAGTGGGAATTTTGCTATTATCTTGACCAAGTGTACTGCTGTTTCTGCCTGGAGAAAATAAATCTCTTCTTGTGTTTTCTGTTCGTTAGAGAAAAAATCGGCCACTGCATATCAAATGTCTGATGTTAATGATTTACTCCAGTAAAGAGTAAATCTAGAACAATAGCTATTTTTGGAGATGCCACCTAATTCTTTTTATTCAAAATCAATATTGCCCTTCAGTTGTTAATCACTGATGATGCCATAAGGCTCTGGAACCCCTTCTTCTGAATTCCCTGGGTGAAATAATGATCTTCTACTTCTCTTTTTGAGTTTAGAACCCGTTCAGAGATAGATATAGTAAATGCATATTAAAGCACTACATTTCTGATTGATAAAGCTGACTGGGAACATGGCTTTCAATCAGAAGCCAAGTGGATGTGCTTACATTTTGCTTCTAAATTTTGACTTTCTCCCCGTCACTGACACAGTGGACCCACCATGGGCCTTATCCTAGGGCTGCACCTTGCCAGGCCAAATATAAGGCATAGAGAAGCACAAACTATGCATTCCTTTAAGCAATTTAGAAAAACAGAAGGAGGATGGAGCCTCATTGAGCATGCTGAATTCATTTTCCTAGACTCACCAATTATATATTGTAGAAGGAGGTGACTTCTTCTCTTCCTCTGGAGAAAAATCAAGTGAAGAATGGAGGAAAAGGCCATCAGTGCAGCTTGTAGCTACATCATGCCAGTCTCTGCCTCTGTCTTCACACGTTCTCTCCCTGTCTGTGTCTCTTCTTCTCTTCTTATAAGGACACCAGTCATATTAGATCAGTGTGTGCATGCTAAGTTGTTTCAGTCATGTCCAATTCTTTGTGACCCTATGGACTGTAGCCCACCAGGCTCCTCTGTCCATAGTATTCTCCAGGCAAGAATACTGGAGTGGGTTGCCATGCCTTGCCCCAGGGGATTTTCCCAACTCAGGGACTGAAATCTTCTCTTGGTAGGCAGGTTCTTTACCACTAGTGCCACCCTGGAAGCCCTTTATTAGATTAGGACCCACTCAAATCCAGTATGACCTCATCTGAACATGGATACATTTGCAAAGCTCCTATTTCCAAATAAGGCATATTTATAGACACAGGGGCTTAGGACCTTTGTGTGGGACACAATTCAGCCCACAGTAGTGCTAAATTCTTTAGAGATTTCTTTCAATGACACTTCCTTAAGACTACTGCAATTTCATTTTTGTCTCAAACGAAGAATACATTTTAGAAGAAGCTCCTCTTGTAAAGTTTTTTTATCCTAATTACTATCATTCTGCACAGTTTTTAAAATTCAAGATTTACAGGCTACAGTCTATTAGGAAAAATGTCTTCCCATTATGGGTGTGGTGTGCTTCAGGAAAATCAAAGAAACTTTGAATTCTCCACAGGAAGAAACATTTCTGAACTGAAATACAATGAGTCTAGGTAGGATAGGATTTATCAAATGAAAGGCTTATTTTTCAAGAGAGGTGGAAAAAACCCTGACAAATAAAATGCCTTTCACAACTAGGATGTGACCAAGCTTCAATATAAGGAAAGAGGAATCTTATAAAAATAAAAAAAATTAAAACAGAGTATTTTAGTTCAACATTTTTGAGCTTCCCCTGTGACTCAGTGGTAAGAAGCTGCTTGCAGTGCAGGAGAGTGGTGGTCTTAAGGCATGCATATGTGTGCTAAGTCACTTCAGTAGTGTCTGACTCTTGGCTACCATGGACTGTAGTATACCAGGCTCCTCTGTCCATGGGATTTTCCAGGCAAGGAAACTGGAATGAGTTGCCATGCCCTTCTCCAGAGGATCTTCCTGACCCAGTGATCGAACCCATGTCCCTTAAGTCTCCTGTATTGGCAGGTGGGTACTTGACCATTCGTGTCACTTGGGAAGCCCATGTCTTAAAGGATCTATTAAAAAGAAATAATAATCTTTTATGTTTATACAGTTAGTGGCAGCTCACTAAGTGCTTTCATGTAGTAACTCAGTTGTGCCTCAAACTATTGTGAGAGACTTTGTTTTAAAACATAAGGAAATTGAGGCAAACCAGAGGGATGAATTGACTTGTCCAAGATCAGATGACTGGTCAACTGACCACAGAGTTGAGAGCTCTGTCTTTCTGGCCAGAAGTTCCAGATAATTCTGTAGGGCATGCTAGTGGAGCCTATGGGCTTTTCTATATTTTTACTTTTTAATCCTTCATTGAACTTGAATATGATGAGCAATCACTAAATCAATCTCTTTAAGCCAGAATTTTACTAAGTGCTGCGGATGCATAATTATTACCCCTAAGTAATTCAAAGACATAGAAACTGACATTCTATGTGGTTCATTAGGACTGATACTCTCACCAGTCTAAGTGCTGTGATAGATGGTGCCCTGTGGTTCCAAGGATCTCATTTAGGACAGATCCACCTGTTTGAGGGGATGGCAGGGTCTGAAAAGGCTTCATAAGTTAGGGGACCCACATTGAGCCTTGAGGGACAAGGAGAATAGGTTAGGAGGTGGAAATAATGAACGCCTGCCTGCAGGAGAAGTGTGGTGTGGAGTCCAAGGAGGAATGGTGAGTGATGGGTCTGCACAGGTAAGCAGAGCCCCAACCTGAGGTTCTTGAGTAAAAATCCAGTGTCTTTGACTTCATTCAGTGTGAAATAGAAGGGAATGGGGAGGAAATGGGGAGAAGAAGAGGTTATTTTAAACAAGTGGTTTTCAATTGGAGACAGTTTGCCCGCTTCCCTCCTGCTCCCCATGTGCTGTGCTGTGCTTAGTTGCTCAGTCATGTCTGACTCTTTGTGACTCCATGGACTATAGCCTGCCAGGCTCCTCTGCCCATGGCAATTCTCCAGGCAAGAATACTGGAGTGGGTTTCCATACCCTCCTCCAGTGGATCTTGCCAACCCAGGGATCGAACCCAGGTCTCCTACATTGCAGGAGGATTATTTACTGTCTGAGCCACTAGGGAAGCCCAGGAATACTGAAGTGGGTAGCTTATCCCTTCTCCAGGGAACTTCCTGATCCAGGAATTGAACTTGGGTCTCCTGCATTGCAGGCAGATTCTTTAGCAGCTGAGCTACCTGGCAAGCCCCCTTGCTCTCCATACTGCTTCCCATACTGCTCCCTATACTGCTCATGGGCATTTGGCAGTATCTGGAGACCAACATAAACAACATATTAAAAAACAGAGTCTTAGAGGAAGGTAAGCTTCCAAACTCATTCTATGAGGCTACCATCACCCTAATACCAAAACCTGACAAAGATGCCACACAAAAAGAAAACTACAGGCCAATATCACTGATGAACAAACATAGATGCAAAAATCCTTAACAAAATTCTAGCAGTAAGGATCCAACAACACATTAAAAAGATCATACACCATGACCAAGTGGGCTTTATCCCAGGGATGCAAGGATTCTTCAATATCTGCAAATCAATCAATGTAATACCCCACATTAACAAACTGAAAAATAAAAGCCATATGATTATCTCAAAAGATGCAGGGAAAGCCTTTGACAAAATTCAACATCCATTTGTGATAAAAACTCCCCAGAAAGCAGGAATAGAAGGGACATACCTCAACATAATAAAAGCTATATGTGACAAACCCACAGCAAACATTATCCTCAATGGTGAAAAATTGAAAGCATTTCCCCTAAAGTCAGGAAAAAGACAAGGTGCCTGCTTTCACCACTACTA
>SJYC01101755.1:0-20425 GCA_006408675.1 Madoqua kirkii
TTTTTTTTTTTTTTTACAGTGGCTGCACTAATTTATTTAACATATTTCCATCAACAGTGTAGAAAGATTTCCTTTTCTCCACACCCTCTTTAGAATTTATTTGTAGCCTTTTCAGTGATGGCCATTTTGACCTATATGAGGTGATATCTCATTGATTTGCATTTAGCTAATTAGTAGTGATGTCCAGCATCTTTTCATGTATTTGTTAGCCATCTATAATAGGCTGAATATATGGCATTTTCACATTCTATTTTATTTTTACTCTCCCTATTCCATAATTATCAGATAGTACTCTATGAACTTATAGCCCCTTGGAGTTATGCAGTGTACAAACTGCATGGTAAAGGAATAGAGTGTAAATTTTTTTAAAAAATTCAAATATAGCTGAAAAAGCTTTACTATTTTGTGTTAATTTCTGCTGTACAGCCAGTTGATTCAGTTATACATTCTTTTTCATATTTTTTTCATCTATGGTTTAATCTCAGGATAGTGAATGTAGCTCCCTATGCTAGACAGTAGGACTTTTTGTTTATCCGTTCTCTGTATAGTAGTTGTATCTGCTAACCCCAGCCTTCCAACCTACCCTTCTCCTCCCTCCGTTCTGGCAACTACAAGTCTGTTCTATGTGTCTGTGCATCTGTTTCATAGGTAAGTTCATTTGTATCCTATTTTAGAGTCTACATGTAAGTGGTATCATATGATATTTCTTTCTGATTTACTTCACTTAGTATGATAATCTCTAGGCCCATTCATGTTACTGCAAATGGTATTATTTCATTTTTTTATGGCCGAGTAGTACTCCATTGTATATATATGAACCACATCTTCTTTATCCACTCATCTGTTGATGAATATTTAGGTTGTTTCCATGTCTTGGCTATTGTGAATAGTGTTGCTATGAACATAGGGTTGCAGGTATCTGAATTATAGTTTTGTCTGGATATATACCCAGAAGTGGGATTGCTGGATCATATGGCAACTTCAATATAGTTTAAATTTGGTGAATGAATGACCAAATGAATATGACTGGGCAGTACAAAGAAGGGAAAACTAATTGCATACCAGGTGATGCTGAAGGAGAAACTTGTCATTAAAAATCCCAGCAAGATATCACACCAAATTTCCAGAGAGCATTGATGTGGAAACAAACAGCTCTCTGCCAGGGCCCTCTTGGCTGACACTTCAGAGTCTCGGCTGGTGAGGGGCCCTCAGAATGGAAGCTGGGTTTAGATCCTGGAAAATTACTAGGTTTTCTGGTCTCCTGGGTCCTCTGCAGTCTTATCAGTGCAGCTTTGTCATTGTTTCCATCATAAACCCTGGGTATGGGGCTAAGTGGCCTGTAAAACCTGACTCTACGCTAAAGCTGGCAGGAACAGATCATGCTAAGATGCAATTAGTTTGACTCACGGACTCTTTGGTTGGCTTCTTTGCTTAACTGGGAGAGCACAACCAAGAAACACAGGTTTGGTGCTCCTTCTGTCTCTAAGGACAGGCACAGAAAAGCTTCTGTTTCAGGGAAGGAAAACAGGCCCACTGCCAATGCAGAGCTCTGGGAAGGAGTGGTTTGGAGAGGGCTGCTCACCAGTGGTTGAGAAATACTGCTGGGCAGGTGCCAAAGGCAGTACTGTGACCTGGGCCAGCCTCTAGCCTGCCTAGTCCTTCATGTTCCCGTGGTTAAATTATGTGGTCCTTATGGCTAGCTTTTGTCTCTGAGTGGGGGTGTTCTGGGATGGATAGTTGCAGCAAAATAAAATGCTTGTTTAAAGCCGTGCTTCACATGGAAGCTCTCTTTACTCAGTGGTGACATTTATGCATTATTTTGGTCATTGCGTATTATTACTTCTTTGTCTGGAGTGAGTAGTCTGGAAGCATAACAGAGTCAGACCTTGCTCCAAATATAGGCACTGTCCCTTGCCCAAGGATACACATAGAAAGATTTCTGACCTCATTGGGGTCTTTGTTTCATTTTTTAAAGTTGGGAAAATAATATCTAATTTATGGCATTGGGATGAAATGTAAATTATACAACTTATAAAAAGACTAAAACTGCCAAAAAAAAAAAAAAAATCAGTCAGTTTAGTTCAGTTGCTCAGTTGTGTCTGACTCTTTGTGACCCCATGGACTGCAGCACACCGGGATTCCTTGTCCATCACCAACTCCCGGAGTTTATTCAAATTCATGTCCATTGAGTCAGTGATGCCATTCAACCATCTCATCCTCTGTCATCCCCTTCTCCTCCCACCTTCAATCTTTCCCAACATCAGAGTCTTTTCAAATGAGTAAGTCCTTCACATCAGATGGCCAAAGTATTGGAGTTTCAGCTACAACCTCAGCCCTTCCAATGAACAATCAGAACTGATCTCCTTTAGGATGGATTGGTTGGATCTCCTTGCAGTCCAAGGGACTCTCAAGAGTCTTCTCCAATACCACTGTTCAAAAGCATCAATTCTTTGGTGCTCAGCTTTCTTTATAGTCCATCTCTCACATCCATACACAACTACTGGAAAAACCATAGCTTTGACTAGATGAATCTTTGTTGGCAAAGTAATGTCTCTGCTTTTTAATGTGCTGTCTACGTTGGTCATAACTTCCAAGAGTAAACATCTTTTAATTTCATGGCTGCAGTCACCATCTGCAGTCATTTTGGAGCCCCCCAAAATAAAGTTTGCCACTGTTTCCCCGTCTATTTGCCATGAAATGGGCTGAATGCCATGATCTTAGTTTTCTGAATGCTGAGCTTTAAGCCAACTTTTTTACTCTCCTCTTTCAAGAGGCTCTTTAGTTCTTCTTTACTTTCTGCCATAAGAGTGGTGTCATCTGCATATCTGAGGATATTGATATTTCTCCTGGCAATCTTGATTCCAGCTTGTGCTTCATCCAGCCCAGTGTTTCTTATGATGTACTCTGCAGAGAAGTTAAATAGGCAGGGTGACAGCAGCCTTGATGTACTCCTTTTCCTATTTGGAATCAGTCGGTTGTTCTGTGTCCAGTTCTAACTGTTGCTTCCTGACGTTCATATAGGTTTCTTAAGAGGCAGGTCAGGTGGTCTAGTGTTCCCATTTCTTTCAGAATTTTCCACAGTTTATTGTGATCCACATAGTCAAAGGCTTTGGCATAATCAATAAAGCAGAAACAGATGGATTTTCTGGAATTCTCTTGCTTTTCCCATGATCCAGCAGATATTGGCAATTTGATCTCTGATTCCTCTGCTTTTTCTAACACCAGCTTGAACATCTGGAAGTTCACAGTTCACGTATTGCTGAAGCCTGGCTTGGAGAATTTTGAACATTACTAGTGTGTGAGATGAGTGCAATTGTACAATAATTTGAGCATTCTTTGGCATTGCCTTTCTTTGGGATTGGAATGAAAACTGACCTTTTCCAATCCTGTGGCCACTGCTGAGTTTTCCAAATTCGCTGGCATATTGAGTGCAGCACTTTCACAGCATCAAAAATATGGCTTCCTTAAATATAAGCTTTATATTGCTAGTACTAATACTACTGCAATAAAACACAATGTGACAAATGCTGTCATTGGGTATATACTGTGTGGGCCAGAATGTTCCTTTGAGTTTCCATAGATGTCATGAAGAAGCATGAATAGTGTGAATAAACTTTTTGGTCAATCCAATATGTGTGTGTGTGTTTAGTCACTTAGTCATATCTGACTCTTTGTGACTCCAAGGACTGTAGCCTGCCAGGCTTCTCTGTCATGGAATTTTCCAGACAAGAATACTGGAGTGGGTTGCCATTTCCTATGTTAGAGGATTCTCCTGACCCAGGGATCGAACCCACATCTTTTGAACCTCCTGTATTGGCAGGCGGATTTTTTACCACTGAGCCACCTGGGAAGCCTGGCCAGATGAAGGCAAAGATGTAAAAACTCAAAAGTGTGACTGGGTGGAAATGGGAGGAGAATCAGGGAAAGCTTTTCAGAGGAGGTGGTGTGACCTGAAAACTGAAAACCAGATTATAATTTTTCCAGGCAAAGAAGAGAGGAGAGAACGCTCAGCTTAGTCTGAACAGCATATGCACAGTTCTGTGCGCATAGCTGGTTTGGAGCCTGAGGACACATCTGTGTGTCCTGATCACAGGGCACGGGACAGAGGGAGGGGTGTGATGGTGCCATGGATGATCTCATCTAAAGCAATTCTTTCTTCCCATCTCTCTTCTTTTTCTTATTTTCATTTTAGAACATTTTTGTACATGCATATTCTTTGGTGCACAGAGCATAAGGGAAGGAACTGGGCTTCCATCACATGGGGAATTAGTCAGAGCCTTGGTCTTTGGGCCCCAGCCCCAGCTCTGGGCTCACTGCTCTCCCCTGGGGGATATGGTCTTTTCTGGACTCCTTTTCCTTCCTCAGAGCTGACTTCCTACCTCTGGATCTGCTCAGTTCTCTGCCGTTACCCTCTGCCTCACTGCTTGGCCTGCCAGAGGGCTCACTCTCATAAAGTTCTCTTAAAAATTTTTTATGACTCCTTAGTCCAGGCTCCCAGTCTACCCAGCGCCACATGTGGGCTTGTTAATTCTTCCAAGGGTGCACGTATGGCACATCTTAGGGATGGAGGCTCAGATCTACAGGGCAGCAGCTGCGTTCGCTCTGGGGAAAGGCCAATAGATGTCCATCTTCCAGAGTGAGGGGCAGGGGCCAAGCTGAGAACTAGTAGCATGCAGGCAAACACATTTTGAACACCTGCTATTATGGAAGATTGTGCTCGCTACTTTTATATCTGAAACTGAGATTCACAGCCTGATGGTATTACTAAATACTGTGGATAATTTACTCAAATTTTCCAAGTCTCAGCTTTCTTAAGCATAAGATGGAATCATAGCTGATGACTCCAGAGAGAGTAGATCAGATTCCTCAGTGGCTTTGAGGGTCTCTGATTTTTATATTCTCCTTGATCTGTCCAGGTTTGTAAGAGACTCTTAGATGAAGCAGATAATTCCTTGGCTCCTCAGTTGAATGGTCTCCCTGGAATGGGCCGTGAATACTGGACCTTGAGTTAGGACTAGAAGCCAGAGGCTCTGTGTGCCAGCTTGAGAAGGTTTGGGGTCAGAAGAGAAAATTAATTGCAAAGAGCACAGCCCTCATTTTTCCCTTTTGTCTTTGGGACATGGGTGCTCAGGGCACAGTGAGGGGACCTACTTGGTTCACCCAGGTCTGTTAAAGCTGGAGAAACAGGGAGAAAACCTCTAAAGCCTCCTCCCTCCTTACAGTCAAGTCCACTGGGGTGTGTTTCTTATGCCAGGAGGCATGTGCTGTTTGGGAAAGAACCTGACTTTGAAGCTAGCTGAGGTCTCCCGTCAGCAGTTGGGTGTCCACAGGCAAGTCACTTAACCCCTCAGCTTTCCTTCTACATGAAACAATATTCATGTGACTTTCCTGAGGGATAAATGACCTGGCACACAGGAAACACTCTGTAAATGGTAGTTCCCGTCTCCATCTTTCCAGAAATACCTTTTCCCTCTGAGGACTACTACCCAGCCCCAGGGCACAGCTCACTAAATTCCCTATAAAATTTGGCTTCTCTGGGCCCAGCTTTGGAAACTACAGCAAGTTGATTCATCACATTGTTCGAATTATGGCAATATGAAAATACAGAAAACCCACTGGGAGTCAGCCTTTTCCCATATATAAAACAGGGTTATGATCCCATATAAACTTTTAAAAGAGAATACTTTAGTTTATATCTTCATGCGTATAATTGGGGAAAAAAGAAGGAACAAGTAAAGAAAAAGAACACACTGGCAAAGAACATAATTCAAACCAACACTCCTGCTTATTAGTCCCTCAGGTCCGTTTTCTTTATCTTCATTCTTCATCTTCATAACATCCTGGATCTGGCGCCCACACTGTAATGGGCTGGGGGCTTTCAAGGGCCTTCAGGGTCTGGCTGTTTCCCCGAGATCCCTCAGCTCATCCGCTCCTCTCCATCTGCACTACCACAGCCTGCATCCTGGTCACCAGCATCCCTGCCCTGGACCACTGACCACTTTGCAATGAGTTGTCCCATGACCATGCAGGATGCAACTTGGAGGTTGGATGAGAGTGGAGAAGAAATGCTGGGGACACAAATCGGTATGTACTTTTCCCCATGGAGGACCTTCAGAGGCCCCTAGTACCCTCAGGAGAAAGTCTGAACTCTTGAACAGTCCAGCCAGCTCCCCACAGCCCAGCACTGCCTCTCCAGGTTCTTTTTCCATTTCTCTCTCCTTTCCTTGAAAATGCCCCACTCTGCTTCCTCTGCCTGAAAGGCTCCCTGCTCTAAATCTCCTCTTCTCCTTTGCTAATTCCTATTCATCATTTAAGACTCAGTTTATATGTAACTTCCTCTGGGAAAATTTAGGAATGATGAATGAATCTATTTTCATATTCATTCTGTGATCTGCACAGGGCAATGACAAGACTGATTTTTGTCCATCGTTCTATCCCAGTGCTTGGCAAGATACTTTCTTACTTGATGGACACTTGAAAAAAAAAATGTGCTGTGTTGTGATGACCGATTTTAGTCCCAATTTGGGTTCTACCATCTTTGATACTCAAAGTCACTTCAATGGTAACTTTATCACCTTTCTCATCTGTAAAATGGGCACAAAGATACCCACTCTGCAGTATTATTGTAAGAATCAGAGACAAAATAATAAAATGTACAGCTGATAATTATGGATTTAATTTCCTGAGTGCCTACTCTCATTACAAGGTTTTGGGGAAAGAAGAAATTTCTAACACTGTGCCCATCAGTCATGCTAAATTAATCAATACTGGCTAATGCCTACCAGAGAGGCACAACAGTAAATTCCTGGATCAGGGTTCTGTTTACACTTGGAAGGGAAGGAATATCAGTTCTTAGTTTTCAAATGAGACCTCCTCTTGCATGGCAGCACATGAAAGAATTGCCTGGGCGTGTGTCCAAGTTTCTGTATGCAACATATGTGGATGTTCAAACATAATTTCATTTATTCATGACCCCTACCTGTCAAGAGTCTAAATCAAGAAATACAAAGGATTAGTCTTTATGGTAAAGGTGCAACGGGAATGATAGTTGTGTAGCTTACTAATTCTTCTATTATTTTTCATCCCTCTGTCTTTATATGCTCATCTATTTTGTAGGAAACAGCAAAGATGGCTAAAGATCAAACTCTCCTAAATAAGCATGAGAGATTTCTCTAGTTGCCAATCTTCTTACCAAAGCCACCAACAGTTTTGGATCTGGGCAAAGCACTTACAATGGTATCTGAAGAAATTCTTGGCCAAGTGGGCTGGCAGAGAACCCCAAGGCTTGAAGATTGAAACAGGCTACAAGATTATTAAAAGATCTTTTCCTAATGGTCCACTATTTTGTAGTTAAACTGTGTGTCCACTTTGATTACCTCGTGTGATCTTTGTGCAAAACTTTGATATTGTATGAGTTGGTATTATCCAACTCATTTACAGAGTAGGAACAGGCTCAGAGTTCACCCAAGGCTGACCAGTTAATGCTACTGCCAAGACTTCACTTTGGTTTTGTGACTCAAAGTCCTCTTTTTGTCCTACATGTCCTTCATCCAGGCAGACTGAGCCCTGAGTCGCTGTTCTTATCCCTGCCTCCTCCTACAGTCTGGAGGTCTGAGGAGGGAGGGATGCTTTATGTACGGCCCTCTCTTCTCTGCTCTCAGTCTCAGCCCCTGAAGCCTATCTTGCCCACTTCTCCAGATAGAACTCACCACTCCCCCTCTGCTCTGTTCATCTGGTATGCTAATGAGTAACAAGTAGGTGTGATGCAATGTGGTCTGAGCCACATGGAAGTATGAACTACATTGTGGGTTTCTGCTTAACTACATGGTATCAAGGGAGAGGGCAGGATAGGGAGGAATAGTTGGGTAGATTCTAGGTATCTTACTTCTCATAACTGTGCACAGTATATATTTCTATCCCTGATATATGGATTGCTGTTCAATTGCTAAGTCATGTCTGACTCTTTATGACCCCTTGGGCTGCAGCACACCAAGCTCCCACAAGCCAGGCTTCCCTGTCCATCCCTATCTCCCAGAGTTTGCTCAAATTAATGTTCATTGAGTTGGTGATTCTATCTAACCATCTCATCCTCTGATGCCCTCTTCTCCTTTTGTCTTCAATCTTTCCCACCATCAAGGTCTTTTTGATAAGTCAGCTCTTTGCACCAAGTGGCCAAAGTGTTAGTGCTTCAGCTTTAGCATCAGTCCTTTCAGTGGATATTCAGGGTTGATTTTCTTTAGGATGAACTGGTTTGATGTTCTTGCAGTCCAAGGGACTCTCAAGAGTCTTCTCCAGCACCACAGTTCAAAGGCATCAATTCTTCAGCATTCAGCCTTCTTTATGGTCCAACTTTCACATCCATACTTGACTACTGGAAAAGCCATAGCTTTGGCCATACAGACCTTTGTTAGCAAAGTGATGTTTCTGCTTTTTAATACACTGTCTAGGTTTGTCATAGCTTTTCTTCCAAGGAGCAAGCATCTTTTAATTTCCTGTCTGCAGTGAGTTTGGAGCCCAAGAAAATAAAAATCTGTCCCTGCTTCCACTTTTCCCTCATCTATTTGCCATGAAGGGATGGGACCAGATGCCATGATCCTAGTTTTTTGACTGTTGAGTTTTAAGCCAGCTTTTTCACTCTCTTCTTTTACCCTCATCAAGAGGCTCTTTAGTTCCTCTTCATTTTCTGCAATTAGAGTAGTATCATGTGCATATCTGAGATTGTTGTCATTTCTCCTGGATAATGGATAATGGATTGCATTATGATTAAAAGCAGATCTTGTCTGCACAAGGAAAAGGAAAGGTGCCAGAGCCTTTATTGAGTGCCTGCCATGTGCTAACACCTCACACATGTACAGCTGGTTGACTCCTCACATCATTCTATGGAGGAAGGGATGAGTGATCCCATTTTAGAGACAAGGAAAACAAAGTTTAGCAAAGTGGAATAATAGCTTCATCCAGGGAATAAGTGGTAAAAGCCAAAGCCCAAGACTTGGTCCCTATTGCAGTTCCAGGAAATTGCCCCAAATGCCCACAGGCCTGTCTGATAAGAGGAGGTCAATCCAGGTTAGTACCGTCCAGCATGCTGGGATGAAGGGGAAACAGACTGCAACTGTTAGATGAGGAAGAAGGAGGGGGTTATGAGGTGTGAACAAACAGGAAACAACTGGGATATGATCATAAGAAAAATGTAGGAAATGTTCCAGAAAGTCAAGCTTTTTTTAAAATTTTTATTGGAGTATAGTTACTTTATAATGTTGTGTTAGTTTCTGCTGTACAACAAAGTGAATCAGTTACATGTATATGCGTTCCTCCTCCCTTTTTAATCCCCTTCCCACAACGCCTCCATCCCCCTCCTCTAGGTCGTCATCGAGCAGCAAGCTGTTTCTCACTATTTTACACTTGGTAGTGTATATATGTCAATGCACTCTCTCAATTCATCCCACCCGCTCCTTCCCGCTCTCTGTTCACATGTCGTTCTCTATTTCTACGTCTCTATTCTTGCCCTGCAAATAGGTTCATCTGTACCATTTTCTAGATTCCATATATTGCACCAACTTACAATACTTGTTCTTCTAAGAAAGTCAAACTCATAGAGCTGTTTGCAGCGGAAGTGGTGGGAAAGTCACCTTCTGGCCTGAAACCACAAGTTTTAGGGAAAAATATCATATCAAAGACAGAAACTCTTTGAAGAAAAAACTCTTTCATTCGTTTAATCGGTCAGTTCATGCTCATCAGTTCTCTACCAGTCCTATTCTGGGGACAGCAGGTTTGAGGTTGAATAAAACTCAGTTCCTGCCCTTGGGCTGCACATTATTGAAAGGTTATGGAGAGAGAGACACATGTTACTGGGGTGAGCAGTGTACAAACTGATAAATGCTACGACTTTGAAAAGTTCAAAATCGGAGGTGGGAGGTCATAAAGGACAGAGCAACTCTGTCTGGGGAAGTCAGAGAAGGCTTCAAAGAGGAAGTGATGTGAGCGAGACCGCAAAGGAGGAGTAGGCATTCTTCAAGTGGAGATGCAAGTAGAACACATTACAGGCAGAAGGAAAAGGGTGGCAAGGGCACAAAAGCCGCGTGTGGCAGACTCAGGGGAGAGTGGGCAGCTATATATTAAGTGCCTGAAAAAATGTATAGTAATATAATGTGTCTGTTCTGACCCTTTAATGTCTCTGTCCTCCAGCCCTGTATTTTTAACACAGAACACAGACCTCACCCAAGGAGACTGGTGAGTGAGTGCAGATGGCCAAATTATAAATGAGGAATCAGTGCTTAGCTGCCAGCTGATTCCATCCAATACTTCATCTCACCCCCATCTCAACAATGTCACTGCAGGAAAGCTGTCAGTGTGGATGCAGTGAGGTGGTTAAACCCAGCAGACTCAGGAACCGGGGTGGTTAAATCCCGGCCTGAATTTGACTCAGCTGCTTACTAGTTGTGTCATCTAATAGACTCTGTGTGCCTCAGTTTTCTTGCCTGTTAAATGGGGTGGCAGTATACCAATCTCCTAGGGTTGTTGTGGATTAAACGTGACCATTTTGTGTTTGTATTAAGTGAAGCAGTCTCCCTCTCTACGTCTTTCTGATGGAATCCTAACATGACTGACTTTGAAGACGGTTTATTCTCAAACTTTCGAGGCACATGGAATAGTTATTTGAATGGGACCTCCGAGATCTTTTAGTCCAGCTTTCCTGGTTTGGAAAGTTGGCCTTGTGGGCAGGGTGCTGAATTGCAACATCTGGGTGCTAGTGCCTAAGAAAGAAAGCATGACTAAAGCACCCAGCACTACTAAGCGCCAAGTACTGAAAACACTGAGATCCCACAATGCACCAGCCTCTGCTGTGCTTTCCAGAAGCTGACTTGTTTATCTCTCCCAAGAGTCTCATGAGGCAGCAACTACAATCACTTCATTTTACCAATGAAGACACCGCAACATGCAGAAGTCAAATGATTTTCTCAAAGTCACAGCTGGTCCATGGCAGACGCAGGATTTCAGTTTGGCATTCTGACCCCAGAACAGGTGCTCCTCTGGCATGTTACCTTGCTTCTCTGTGACAAGGGCAAGAATGGCTACCTCTGTTATGACTGTTTCAGAGTTCTTCACTCAAGAACTGGGAGATCTGGGAGATGAAAGTCTCCAACATAATCCATGCAATTAAAACTATGTGGTGCAGTGGTAGCGTCTACTTGCCAATGAAGGAAACTCAGGAGATGTGGGTTCGATCCTTGGGTCTGGAGGATCCCCTGGAGTAGGAAATGGCAACCCACTCTAGTATTCTATCTGGAGAATCTCATGGCCAGAGGAGCCTGGAAGGCTACAGTCCATGGGGTCACACAGAATCAGATATGACTGGGCAACTAAGTAAACCACACATTGTTACATCACATTTATTGACCAAAAAATGCATAGATGTATAAATATTAATAATGTCAAATTGTCACAGAGCATGTTGTTGTTGCTGTTCAGTAGCTAAACTGAAATCATTATAGAGCATAACAATGCATAAAATGTGTACTTGGAAAGCAACGTAAAATATTCTCTCGGCTACCTTGGTCTGTTTCTTTGTCATTTTATGCCCTTGACTTGAGCTGACCCCTGTGTTCCTGAGTTGCTGAGGACAGTCCACATGGCAGGGGTTTTCTGGCCAGTGTTCCCAGTCAATAAGCAGTGATGACAGCCTGTGCAGTGGACGGGAGTGTTCAGCTGGGAGCGCGTCTCCCTTTCCTCTCCTGGCTAACTTCACTCTTGACCAGTTCCTGGAAGGAGGGCAGCTCATTGCATGGCCAGAAAGGCCTCAGGTCTCAGCAGTTCCTGAGAGTCCCTAAAATTCATTTTGTTTCTATCTTCCCAGATGACATCACCCTCTCTAGAGCTCATTTTCTTCTTAGGATATGTCAAGCTGATTTGGGGAAAGCCCGTTACATATGGCCCTAATGAAGTGTTGGGAAAAGTTCTGCCAGGGGACAGGGAATCTAACTTCTGGGCAGAGCTGGGCATCTGGCTCACTGAGTTGTCCTGGGAAAATCAGTGCCCCTCTGTGGGC
The DNA here is from genome assembly GCA_006408675.1 of Madoqua kirkii. Lineage (NCBI taxonomy): Eukaryota > Metazoa > Chordata > Mammalia > Artiodactyla > Bovidae > Madoqua > Madoqua kirkii. The sequence goes on from SJYC01101755.1 coordinate 12,044, forward strand.
CTTAGTTTTCCCTTTTGTAAAATGAGTAAGTTGGTTCTATGATTTGGAAGTTTCCTTCTGGTTTGAATACCTACAGTGTAGCATCCAGGACTCCGGGTGGCTCAAATGGTAAACAATCTGCCTGCAATGCAGGAGACCCAGTTTCAATCCTTGGGTTGGGAAAAATCTCCAGGAGAAGTGAAGGGCCTTCCACTCCAGTATTCTTGCCTGGAGAATGCCATGGACAGAGGAGCCTGGCAGGCTGCAGTCCATGTGGTCATAAAGAGTCGGACATGACTGAGCAACTTTCAGTTCAGTGTAGCATCCATCTATCAATACTTTAAGTCATAAATGAAGCTTATTTATTATTGAGCATGTTAAATCTAGAATGTTGATGCATTAAACCTATAACACAGAACCTTGAATTGAGGTAGAACATGTTATCTGAATGACACCCTCCACCCCCATCCCATTCTCACTTTCTACTACGTTTCACAGGCATGTTTGGTGGTAGTTTTAAAATAGATCTACAATTCTTTTACACTTGTCTTTTCAATAAGTGCTGTCTGATTCTCCTGCCCTGTGTGACTTCCAAAGTTAGGTCATAAAAGCTACATATACACAATGGAGTATATTACTCAGCCATTAAAAAGAATACCTTTGAATCAGTTCTAATGAAGTGGATGAAACTGGAGCCTATTATACAGAGTGAAGTAAGCCAGAAACAAAAACACCAATACAGTATACTAATGCATATATATGGAATTTAGAAAGATGGTAATGAAAACCCTGTATGTGAGACAGCAAAAGAGACACAGATGTATAGAACAGTCTTTTGGACTCTGTGGGAGAGGGAGAGGGTGGGATAATTTGGGAGAATGGCATTTAAACATGTATAATATCATATAAGAAATGAATTGCCAGTCCAAGTTTGATGCAGGATACAAGATGCTTGGGGCTGGTGCACTGGGATGACCTGGAGGGATGGTACAGGGAGGGAGGTGGGAGGGGATTCAGGATGGTGAACACATGTATACCCGTGGTGGATTCATGTTGATGTATGGCAAAACCAATACAATATTGTAAAGTAATTAGCCTCCAATTAAAATAAATAAATTTAAATTAAAAAAAATAATTAAAAAAAAGGCATCACAGAGGGACTTCCCTGACCAGTGGTTAGGAGTCTGCCTGCCAATGCAGGGAACACAGGTTTGATCACTGGTCTGGGAAGACACCATATGCTGCAGGGCAACTAAACCCATGTGTCCCAACTGCTGGAGCCCTTGCGCCTAGAGTGTGTGCTCTGCAACAAGAGAAGCCACTGCAATGAGAAGCCCATGCACCATAATGAAAAGTAGCCTCAGCTCACTGTAACAACAGAAAGCCCTTGAGCAACAATGAAGACCCAGCAGAGCAAAAAAACAAATTAAAAAGAAAAAAGCATCACAGATTCATCCCTGTTCTTGCTGTAGGATTGCTCACCATGGGGAAAGCCAGCAGCCATGTTGCATGTGTTCTCAAATGATTAAGAAAATTCCCTGGCATTTGGAAATGTCACAGTTTAGAGTATAGCCAGTTGCTTATTTCAGTAAGTCTCAGTGACTGCTGAGTGAGCTGAGCAACAGTAAGCATGAGCTCTGCTGTGTGGGAAGGGAAGTTGAAGCTTGGAAAAGGCAGCTATTCAAGAACTATCTCTATCCCTCTCTTTCACAACTGGATATCTGTCTGAATTATTGAGATTTGGGCTTGTGGAATATTTTAAGGATTTAGGTTCAGCTCAAAACTAAAAACTTCTTCCTTATTGCCATACTGCTTGGAGGGGCTAAATACATTTGTTGGGATCTAGAAAACTCTGCTCATTCAAATTAGGAGGAAGAGAAAGCAAACGTGTGGTTGATTCCTGCAGAGCGTGTGAATGATAGGAGGTCTCCCCATGGTTAAGGTGCTTTGCTTTCTCCTACTTTGGTGTCATCGTTAAAAATTAAAAAAAGACTGCTGGCATTTTTCAAGAATAGTGATTCCCCATATTTAGGTGATTTTTGCAGCTTTCAAAATGACTTTCTTATGTCCCATCTCCTTTGTTATTTACCATTAGCTCCAGGGGGAAGTATTGGTATTATCCCCTATGATGGGGTTCATTTTATGCATCAGTTGGGTTGTATCCAGACATTTGGTCAAAGGCAAGTCTAGACGTGACTGTCAAGGTAGTTTTTTTGGATACCAGTCTACTCGGTAGACTTTCAGTAAAGGAGATTACCCTCTATAATGTGGATGGATCTCAAGAAGACCTTAGATAAAACAGGCTAATCTCCCCTGAAGAAGAGGGAATTCTGTCTCCAGACTGTCTTTTTATTTGAGCTGAAGTATTATCTCTTCCTGAGTTTGGCCTGCTGGTCTGCTCTGTAGATTTTGTACTTGTCAGCCTCCAAAATTGCTTGAGCCAATTTCTTAAAATCTTCATCTCTCTCTCTCTCTCCAGTTGACTCTTCAACAACATGAGTTGAAACTGCACAGGTCCGCTTACACATGTGTGTATTTTTTTTTTCCCAGAAAATATAGTACCTATATTTTCACTTTCAAGATCTTTAAATTAATTAAGTTTGGGGAAAGAGATCACAAGGCTATGCTTTGCTTAGCCACTCAGGCGTGTGTGACTATTTGCAACCCCATGGATTGTAGCCCATCAGGCACCTCTGTCCATGGTGATTCTCCAGGCAAGAACACTGGAGTGGGTTGCCATGCCCTCCTCCAGGGGACCTTCCTAACCTAGGAATCAAATCAAATCCTAACCTAGGAATCAAATCCTGCATTTCAGGCAGATTCTTTACCAGCTGAGCTACCAGAGAAGCCCAGAGCTTCTGAGATGTGGACTCAGAAGAACTGGGGTTTGAATTCTGATTCTATGTAATGGTTTCAGTTTCCTGGACTTGATGGGTCATCTATCAATTCTTATGTTATTGAGGCAGAGATAGTAGTACCTATAGCTCTACCTCCCCCAAAGGCCTCTAGTTTTAATATTTTGGAGCACTTTTTCCTCAGTGCTTTATAGTCTCTTTTCTCTTTCCATGTGACCAGTCTCATGATCTATGCTGAATAATAGTAACAATAACAAATAACAGCATTATTACTTACCACATTCCAGGTCACATTTTAAGTGTCCTCTAGCAAATGTTTGCTAATTTAATCCAGACCCAACTTCACAGGTAGGTGCTGTTATTATTGACATTTACAGATGAAGGAAATGAAAAGTAGGAGAGATCAATAGTTTGCCCAAGTTTACATAGCTAGTAAGTGGTGAAGCTAGGATTTGAATTTGGACAGGGTAGCTCCAAATCCTTTGTTTCTAAGGTGTGTGAATTTCAGAGAAAGAGAGAAAAGCAGGAAGCTGGAAGCTGTTTAGCTATGGCTTCCTCCCTCCATCCCAACAAGGTGGGAGTGGAAAGAATGCAGGATTTGGGGCTGATGAACTCAGTTCAGGTCATCGCTCTCATTTAGTAATGTAACCAAGCTCTGCTCTCTTTCACTGTCCTCATTTACAAATGAGGAGTTAGAGACTTAAAATGCCCTTTCAGTGGTGCTATGAGGACCAGAGATAAGATACTCAAGATGTCTAGTGTGATCCCTATACATAATCATTGCTCAAGAGACAGAAGTTGTTGGGGTTGTTGATGAAGGTCTTTCATGTCCAAGAAATAACAAATTCCCAGATGCAGCCCTGCTGGTGAATGGTAGAGGTGTTGACTGCCTAAGAGGTGAAAGAAATAAATGAGAGGTGAGGAAAGGGATTCAGGAGCATCTGTCAGTGTGAGTGGCCCCTGACATTAGAGACTCACAGCAAGCCTGAAATATCCTTCAGGGTAAGGATGTTGCTTTCTCATTCATTCATTCAACAAATATTTCCAAAGCACCTATGTGCCAGACACTATTCTACCTGTTTGAGCTTTATTAGTGAGCCCAAAAGAAACAAACAAACTCTGACCTCTTGCAAGTTACATTGTAGCGGGGGAAGATAGGCAATACGCACACACAAAAAGGAAGTCATTGAGTACATGGCTAAACTGGTAAGACTATGAGAAAAACAGATCAGGTTAGGGGGCTGGGAATGCTGGTGAGGGGGTGGGGTAGGACAGTTACAGTTTTAAAGACAATTTAACTTTGGGCCAGAGACTTGAAGGAGGAAGCCATGTGTATATCTGGAAAAAATTGTTCTCAGCAGAGAGGCAAATAGGCCAGCGTGGCTGGAGAGGAGGGAGCCAGGTGGACAGCAGCAGGAGTGGTCGGAGCGATGACGGACACCTGGACCACAGGGACTGGAGTTCAGGCTTAAGCCTTGGCTTATCCTCGGAGTAAAATGAGGAGTCAACTGAGGATTCTGAGTAGAGAAATAACTTTATCCATCTTTTAAAAAAATATATAATTGTATTTATTTTAATTGGAGATTAATTACTTTACAATATTGTATTGGTTTTGCCATACATCAACATGAATCTGCCATAGGTATACATGTGTTTCCCATCCTGAACCCCCCTCCCTCCTCCCTCCCCGTACCATCCCTCTGGGTCATCCTTTTTAATAAAATGGATCATTCTTGCAGCTTTGTTGAGAGTGGACGGTAGGGGACAGGGTTGGCAGCAGGCACGCTGGATAGGAGGCTGCTGCATAGATCCAAGTGGGAGGGGTTGATACCTCAGACCAGGATGCTAACAGAGGTGGTAGGAAGTGGTCTATCTCTGGAAGGTAAGCTCAGCCTGGTTTTCTGACAGATTGGATGTGGGATTGGAGAGAAAGAAGGATGACTCCAAGCTACTGACTTATCTGACCAGAAGATCTGGGTTAGCCTGGACTTAGGTGAAGACTGGAGATGAAGCAGAATTTGGGATGAAGACCATGTGTTCAAATTTGGAGATGCTGAGTCTGAAATACCTATTAGATACCTATGATATCTAAGGATTAGATGTCTAAGAGGAGATGTTGAGTAGGCAGATATATGAGTCAGGGATTTAGGGGAGAAGTCTGGGATTAGGATGCATACTTAGGAGTTATCAGCATATGATCTGTAAAACCATATCACTGATTGAGATCATCAAGCATCTGTCTGTCTATGTATCTACATATCTGTGTATTTATCTCTGTGGGTATGCATGTATTTTGTATCTATCATCTATCTGTCACTTCTCTCTCAATCCAGAGAAGAGATATGAAGAAACTAAGAATGGTGCTCTGTAGCCCTCTAACTTTAGGAGGCAGGGAGAAGAGAGGAAACCAGAGAAAGAGGCTGAACAGGAGTCATCAATGAGATAGAAGGGGAATCAAGAGAATGTTGAAAGCCAAATAAAGAAAGAGCACCATAGTGGAAAGCGGAATCAACTGTGTCAAAAGCTGCTATTCGCTCGAGGGAACTGGTCATTGGATTCAGCACATGCAAGTCATCTGTAACCTTGACAGACTCACGTTCATAGGATGTGGGGGTGGAAGCATGACTGGAGAGGGTAGGCATTTAACCAGGGAGAATACCAAAGCTCTTTGGAGAGTTCTTTTGTAAAGGGAAACAAAAAAGTGAAGCAGTGGCTGGAGGAGCATGAAGAGTCAATTTTGAGTTTTGTAAGAGAGATGGGAAGGGCATAGGTGTTTGCTGGAGGATGGGAAAGGCAGAGGGAAAATTTGAAAGCATAGAAGAGAATAGAGGCAATTTCTCCATAGGACAGACTGTCTCTAGAGACAGGAAGAATGGAAGAAACCATAGGCATGGGTACAGGGTGGACGATGGACATGAGGGTGTAAATGTGTACAAGTTATCTTCAGAATTCATTTGTTTCTCAGTGACAAGAGACAACAAAGTCATCAGCTGAGATGGGGGAATAGGGAAGAGGTGCTGGAGATTTGAAGAAAAAGGGAAAACTGTGGAGTACAGTAGGCCCTCTGTATCCATGGGTCCTGCATCTGAAGATTCAACAGACCATGCATCAAAAATAGGGAAAAAAATTCACAAAGTTCCAGAAAGCAAAACTTAAATTTACTGAGCTCCAGGAGAAGGCAATGGCACCCCACTCCAGGACTCTTGCCTGGAAATCCCATGGATGAAGGAGTCTGGTAGGCTGCAGTTCATGGGGTCACTAAGAGTCGGACACGACTGAGCGACTTCACTTTCACTATTCACTTTCATGCACTGGAAAAGGAAATGGCAGCCCACTCCAGTGTTCTTGCCTGGAGAATCCCAGGGACAGGGGAGCCTGATGGGCTGCCATCTCTGGGATCGCACAGAGTCAGACACGACTGAAGTGACTTAGCAGCAGCAGCAACAGCAGCAATGATTTACATAGCATTTTCATTGCGTTAGCTATTATAAGTAATTTAGGGATGATTTAAAGTATCCTGGAGGATGTGTGTAGGTTATATGCAAATGTCACATCATTTTATGTAAGGAACCTGAGCACCAGTGGATTGTGGTATTTTGGCGTGGGCGGGGGCTGACACTAGTCCCCCCCAGCGGTTATCAAGGGGTGACTGTAACCTCTAGTATTTTCCCTTGTCCTTTGTATGGCAGTCAACACAGGGGAAATGTGAAAAAGACTCAAGGCATAGAAATGAACTGGATTTCTGGAACATTGCCCTCCCTGTGCACTAGTTTTGGCATCTGATGAGGTTTGAATCTTGGCTCCCTAGATCTGTGGCCTCAAGGATGTCACTGTCACCTCTTTGATTTGGGTCTTTCATCTGGAAGGAAGGGGTTACAGTGTTGTGTGCCCAGCTGGTGCCTGGCACATAACGGATCCTGCAACAAGGCCACTGCCGTTTTCCAGGTGTTGTTGCTGCGTTAGCCCAGTGGACGGCACGATGACCTTGGAGTCTGAAGAACTTTCCATTTTTGCACCTCAGTAAAGCAGAGGTAATATAATCATAGACTTAAACTAACCATAAAGACCAACTCCCATTTTTTTCCCTCTTAAAAGTAGAAAAGATTGCGTGAATTCAGATGTACCATCTTCCAAACAAATTGCTGAGTTTTTTCTCTTTCCAATTATATAAATTGTAGAATGGACAATTATGAAAGATAGACAAGCAGGGCCAGCCAGGCCTTGGCTGGCAACTTTTATGTAAATTGCTCTGCTCCTCTGCATCTCAGGTCCTTCATTTGCTACGTGAGGAACTGCAGCTCCTTCTATTGGGCAGCTCCTCCTATAATTGCTCTACAGCTTCAGAGCCTGAGGGAAACGGGGCTGAGAAGCAGATATAAAAGCATTTTGCAAACTGTGGAGGATGGGGAGGTGCTCAGGTAGCAGCTGGTGCAGCCCTGAGGATGGGGGGCTCCTCTGTAGCTGAGCTGTCCAAGGGCTCAAGAGTGGCAGCATCTCATTACAGCCCAGAGCTACTGCTTCAGGAGTGTTCCACAGGGCCCCAGGGAAGCCTCACATGCTTCTTTTAGTTCTAACTTTTGCAATATTTCTTGGTGAAACCAGGAAATGCTGCTTATGCTCTTGACTGGAAATAAAGTACAAAAGGGTCAGATTGCCCAGACCTTGAAAAGGAGCAGATGGGCAAGAACACAGCACTCCTTTCCATCTCTCCCAGTTCTCCAGGGGAAACCATGACAGGCAGCGTCCAGTATATAAATGTCTATAAATACATCCTTTTTCATCACTGACTCAATGGACATGAGTTTGGGTAAACTCTGGGAGTTGGTGATGAACAGGGAGGGCTGGTGTGCTGCATTCTCTGGGGCTGCAAAGAGTTGGACACAACTGAGCGACTGAACTGAACTGATTCTTTTTCAGATTCTTTTCCATTATAGGTTATTATAAGAAAATGAACATCGTTCCCTCTACTATACATTACTATATACTATACAGGTGATCACTCACCTAGAGTCAGACATCCTGGAATGTGAACTCAAGTGGGCCTTAGAAAGCATGACTATGAACAAAGCTGGTGGAGGTGATGGAATTCCAGTTGAGCTATTTCAAATCCTGGAAGATGATGCTGTGAAGGTGTTGCACTCAATAAGCCAGCAAATTTGAAAAACTCAGCAGTGGCCACAGGACTGGAAAAGGTTAGTTTTCATTCCAATTCCAAAGAAAGGCAATGTCAAAGAATGCTCAAACTACTGCACAATTGCACTCATCTCACATGCTAGTAAAGTAATGATGTTCAAAATTCTCCAAGCCAGGCTTTAGCAATACATGAACCGTGAACTTCCAGATGTTCAAGCTGGTTTTAGAAAAGGCAGAGGAACCAGATATCAAATTGCCAACATCTGCTGGATCATTGAAAAAGCAAGAGAGTTCCAGGAAAACATCTATTTCTGCTTTATTGACTATGCCAAAGCCTTTGACCGTGTGGAACACAGTAAACTGTGGAAAATTCTGAAAGAGATAGGAATGCCAGACCACCTGCCCTGCCTCCTGA
>SJYC01101758.1:0-10645 GCA_006408675.1 Madoqua kirkii
GGGCTCCAAAATCACTGCAGATGGTGATTGCAGCCATGAAATTAAAAGACGCTTGCTCCTTGGAAGAAAAGTTATGATCAGCCTAGATAGCATATTCAAAAGCAGAGACATTACTTTGCCGACTTAAGTCCGGTCTAGTTAAGGCAATGGTTTTTCCAGTAGTCATGTATGGATGTGAGAGTTGGACTGTGAAGAAGGCTGAGCGTTGAAGAATTGATGCTTTTGAACTGTGGTGTTGGAGAAGACTCTTGAGAGTCCCTTGAACTGCAAGGAGATCCAACCAGTCCATTGTGAAGATCAGCCCTGGGATTTCTTTGGAAGGAATGGTGCTGAAGTTGAAACTCCAGTACTTTGGCCACCTCATGGGAGGAGTTGACTCCTTGGAAAAAACTCTGATGCTGGGAGGGATTGGGGGCAGGAGGAGAAGGGGACAACCAAGGATGAGATGGCTGGATGACGTCACAGACTCGAAGGATGTGAGTCTGGGTGAACTCCCGGAGTTGGTGATGGATATGGAGGCCTGGTGTGCTGCAATTCATGGGGTTGCAAAGAGTCAGACATGACTGAGCGACTGAACTGATGGCATGAATAACCACTTAGGGCTCTTTTGAGTTCCATGAATGCATGAAATAGATCAGTGAGTGCTGACAAATTGCCAGAGTAATTAGTTTTTGAGGTTAAATGAATGTGATGGTGATAATTAAAATGATAAAAAGCCAATGCATGATAGTTATATTGTAAACTAGGCATTGTTGTAAGTATTTTATATTTAAATATTTAACTGATTTAACCTTTCCAACAACCTTATAAAACAGATACTATTATTATTGCCATTATACAGACGAAGAAATCAAAACACAAAGAGGTTCAATAGCTTCCCAGAGCCATAAGATTTTTAATATCGGAGCATAAAGCCTTGTTTTGCATCCTATTGTTCTGACAGGAAATGCTGGAAGGATACAGGCAGGGTCTGCCTTGGGCTGTCCCTCTTGTTAAGTTGGCCTTAGGTTAACTTGCGCTCTCCCTTTAGTCAGAGAGTAAGTGTAATTTATCATCTAAACTAGGACAGTTTGGGGAATGGAAAGAAATCTTATTAATAGTTATGTTGGAACAATAGGTGTATATGGATTGGCAATGTGGACATTCCAGTTCTACTGACCATCATATACGTGAAATCTGGCTTAAACTCTAGCTTAAATCTACTCTAACAACAAAAAATTAAGAGAAGGAGCTTTACATGTCATCTGGGAATAACATGGATATATGTGAAAGCAGAGGAAGAATTGTCTTAGAAAGTAGTTTGAAGAACAGTGAAGACTTCTCTTTCCTTCCAAGTTAACACATTAGCTTGCCATGATTTCATGGATGTCATGGAAAACTGGTGACCTCTGGCTTGGAGACAAAGAACTTTATTACTCATGGCACAGTGAGCACAGCTTGCTTATGTGATGTTCTCTTGTCCCTCAAGCCCTGAGGTGGGGGCGTTGGGGGGTGGTGATGCCACGAGGCCCAGACAGGTGCTGCAGAGAGACTGAGTTTGTTTCAGGACTGATGAAACAAATCTTTAGAATGGCTGCATGAAAATCCACCTGACCTTTGCCCTGGGGGAAGACATTGTTTTTATTCTCTGGGGGCAAATCAATCTGCCTTCTGCTCCTGAGGGAGATTCTAGTTTCCAAGTCTGTTTGTTCTACAAACATCTTTGAAAAGATAGTTGGTGCCTTGGGACTTCTCTGGTGGTCTAGCGGCTAAGACTTCATGTTTCCAGGGCAGATGGTGTGGGTTCGATCCTTGGTGCAGGAAGTTCTGCCTGCTGCATGGTATAGCAAAAAAAAAAAAAAAAAAAAGGAAAGGAAAAAAAAAAAAAGAGTGCCTCTGCTTACGGGATATGCAGAAACATTAGAGGGACCCATGGCGAACTGTTTCCCAACACAACTGAGTATCACAGCCTCAGAAATCTCTGCAGCGCCTTGGCTGAGATTTCTGTATCCAGTAGGAGATGGGCAGATGACTTCCAGGCTTCCTACCAAGTCATGGATTTCATGAGATTTTGGTTCTCTTCCTCTGGTTTTAAGAAAGTCTGAGGTTGAGACAGGGGAAATGATGAGAACAAATGACAGAAAAGTGCACAATTGTTCTTTTTCCATTTGTTTCTTTACTCTTTAAGACTGAGCATTTTTTGGCAAACTGTTGTAACATTAATACTCTTCATGGTGGATGCTTTCTATCAGAAATTCTACAGATGATTAATGTGAGGAAGGTAGACACTTGCTAAATTATTATTCATAAATATGGTAAATATGCTTTTCCAACTATCAAAGTAATTGCCATGATTATTCTAAAATATTTCAAAAATCAAGACACAAAGTAAAATAATCACCCCATAGTGGCTCAGTTGGTAAAGAACCTACCTGCAATGTGGGAGACCTGGGTTTGATTCCTGGGTTGGGAAGAGCCCCTGGAGAGGGGCATGGCAACCTACTTCAGTATTCTTGCCTGGAGAATTTCATGGGCAGAGGAGACTGGCAGGCTAGAGTCCATGGGGTCACAAAGAGTCTGACACAACTGAATGACTAAGACAATATTACCTCATGGCAACCACTGGTAAAATTTTGGTTTATAGTCTTTCAGGGTGTGTGAGTGTGTTTACATACATATAACCATAATTGTCATTGTAAAAATACAAATGTCAAACTCATTATTATTTTCATTGCTTTGGATACTGTAGGCAGTTTTCATAAACATAATTTTCAGAAGTTGGGTAATATTACATTAAATGCAAACCTTTATTTACTGCTCTGCTGTTTGATCTTAAGTATAATGTATAAGATCACTGGTTCTGGGATGTCTTATATCACCACCACTTCTAGCTTTACAAAGTTGGATTAGCTAATTACCTCTCTGAGCCTCAGTCTCCTCAACTGTAAAATGGGGGACAATCATGGTCTTTTCATAGAGTTGATAGTGAAAACTAATGAGATTGAAATCATATTTATTAGTCTTTTAGCACAGTGCTTGATATGTTAACCTAAATGAAAAGTATTTAACACATGCTTATAATTATTATTACTATATGTAGTTCTTCTCCGTTATAAACCATGGTTCAGTGAACATCGTGTGTGATTTTCCAAGATTTAGGATGATTTCTTCAGAACAGATTCCCAGAAGTGCAATGACTGGGTTAGACATTTATGACTCTAGATTTGTGTTTGGAAGGTGACCATTCAATAATTGATCCCAGGTGGAGTATGAACACTATGGTCAGTATGAAGGCAGAATAATTCCATGAACTAATGTTTTAATGCCATATAGGTCTTGTGGATGCATGTACAGCATAATTAGCCACTGTGCCCCATGACTCTGAATCACCAGTGGAATGATGGACTCTCTGGGGGGCTCACAACTGCTGCCTCAATGGCCAAATGGCCAGATTTTGCTTCCAAATGTGTCATGTTTTGTTGGCACACTGTATAACAATGAACTTTAAATGTCTTTGGCCACAGGCTCTCCCTCTCTGTTTTATTCTGTGATGGCTTTATACAATGGGGTGGTCCATGAGCCCCTGCGTCCTACAGAGCAAGAGCTGTATCTTATTGCCCAAGATGTCCCAGTGCTCATCCTAGAGCCTGGCATAGCAGAAGGTTTCTAAATATGGGCTGGCTGAAGGATCTTGGAGAAAGTGGCCCTGCTATACATGCACACAATTTCCTGCCTCACTCTGAGGACCATGGTCTGGCATTTTTTTTTTTTCTTTCCAAGTCTCAGTTTTCTCATCTATAAAATAAAAGACTTTAACCAGATGTCCTAAAATATTTCCTCTGGTTTAAAAGTCTATGTGCCTGTTACATAATTATAATGATGAATTCCTACTTTGTGCCAGGAGTTAAGAAACTTTACTGTTCCTTCAAGGAGTTTACTTTTAAGTTAGGAAATATATAATTGCCAAATATTTTATGTGCATAGATGCCAAAAAATTTGACATTGGGCAATACATGATTAAATCTCTAAAGAGCAGGGAGGATGTATAGCAGAGCAATTCAATTGTACAGTGAGCGCTGACAGAGCACACAGTCTATGAGCCAGGTTCTGTCCTAGATATTAGACTGACACTTCGTCAAGGGAATGGGCCATGAGGCACTAGCTGGTGTTCAAAACCAGCAGTGTGATCTTGGAAAGATTATTTAATACCCCTGAGTCTCACTTTGCATATATGTAAAGTTGGAATTAAATAAAGATTTATGGAGGGAATTTGACTGTTTAGTAAGTTTGAAAAATATGGAGTGACTTGAAGGTTGAGAAACCAGTATAAGTTGCCATTATTGCAAATTTTGTTTGGCTATTGATTTTCCACACTCAGCATCGAGGGGTGTGGAGCGGGGCCTTTGGCACTCTACTCTTTGGTCTGGTGGTCCCTCTGAGTCCAGCTTGGTTCCTCAGATCCATATTGTAGTCAGAGTGAGCTCCCAACAACTCATCTGATCATGTCACTTCCTGCCAAAATCCCATAGGACATGTAATTGAAATATAGAAGGGGGCCCAGGGGCTTCAGTTTGATGTATAATGTTTTATATTTTCACCTAGGTAGTAGGCTCATAAATATTATTTATACCACTTATACTTTGTGTCTGCTGAAATTATTGTTTTCAATTAGAAATTCATGTGGACGAAGTACCAAGGCCACCATGCTCATTGCCTCGTCCTGACATCATGCGCGCTGTCTGGAAGGGGACACAGAATCCTCCAGGGTGGTGGGAACAGGAGGGCTCTGAATCAATACTTTAGGTCATTTGAGACTTCAAGAACGTACTATTTTCTAGAAAGAAACCAAAACTGTGTTCATGAATTGGAGTCTTTCTTTTCCATACAGTGTTTGATGGTTTTCCCAGGGAGAAAGAAAAAGGTGGAAAAGAGTAGAAAAATACCCCAAATGCGTGCAGTCACAGCAAAGGAGAAAAGGGTCCTCATTGCCCAGCTTCAGTCTGAAATGCAGAGGAAGGTCCTAATTGTCTTCCAGGCCCCAGGGCCCTTTCTAATTTATAGAGGGAAGGGCCCAGGAGGTAAATCTCGATGTCATTTTCTAAGTCTTCTAAAATGAGCCCATTAAACTACTGGCTCATGAATGGAGGCGTTTTTCCCAGGGCTGGAGCCCCCCACCCTCCTCCTAGACCCAGTATCACCCAAGTCACCGCCGCTCTAAGAGGCTGCGTGGCACATCTGACAATGCAGCATTCAGGAAGGCCTTCCTGGGTGGGGCAGGAAGACTGGTTCATGCCCTGTTAATTACTGCAACAATTTATAAAATTCACGACAAACAGAAAGCCCTTACAGAGATTGTATTTCAAATGGTATTTACCTGTAACAGAATCCCCTTTGTTTGTAATTCCTGGATTTATGAGCTGTTGCACAACAAAATGGAACCACCCCTTGTCCCCATGGTGGGCACTGGCTTCAGGATCTTGACTGGGCCATGGAGATGGAAACCTACCCAGGCCTGGACTGAGACACTGCCATCCCAGATTGACTTCCGGTCCTTGGCACTTTTCATTTTCATAATCTGTGAACTTGGGAGAAGGGAGGTTGGACCTGGGCAGGTAAGTTTTCTTGCAAAGAATCTTTGTGTCTAACTCTGGAAGGACCTTGGGCATGAGCCACTGTGTATCCATCATAGGAGTCCTCTCTACGGTTTCTCTATCTCTGTTTGCATACTGCAGTGACAGGGAGCTCCTTACCTGAAAAAGCACCCCACATGATTGCCTTTGGTTTCTAGTCTTGTACCTTTCTTTTTCTCCCCAACCTTCCCTTGGCCATAAGAGTGATTTTCCTAATACTCACACCTGATCTAGTGGTCCTGCTTAAAACCCCTCAGTAGCTTTGGAGATAAGGCCTAACTGTGTAACAAAGCCTGCAAATTCCTGCCTGGAGTGGCCCTGTCTTCTTGTCTACCTTCATCTTCTTGTCATCCATTTTTTCAGCAAAGCCAAGTGAGTTTCAGTTAAGCACTTGCATTAAAAGCTCACGATAAGAACCATAAAGCAAAGAGACCAAGGATTTAACTTTGGGGCAGTGAGAGTGTGTTTGTGGAGCTGGGGTGGTGGCTTCTCCAGTGCCTAGTGTCGGGGTGAGGAGATCAGAGCCCTTCAGAGGGAACAGACGATGCTGACAGCTCCAGAGATGAGAGGGAAGGAGGACCGTGGCAGGAAAGGGCAAAAGTAGAGGAGGGTCAGAGTCCCGAGGGCCAGAGAAAGACCTGCAGTTCTGTCTCTCAGTGACTCTGAGCCTTTGGCGTGGACAGTGTTGAAAGCAGCCATCCCCTCTCCCTTGCCCCACCCTTGAGGCTGAGAAGAACCTCTGCTCTCCTTTTCTTTACAGAGCAGGGCTGGCTTTCAGTGAATTTCCAGTACCTCAGGGAAGACTGTCCATCTCTACAAAGGTGCTAACTTTATGAGTCTTGGACACAGAGTCACTTTCATTTTCTCCTCAGTGTCAGACTATATGTCCTCTGTGAGATAATGCAGGAGGGGTTCAACCTTGCATCCTCTGAAGCTGAGGACTGTTTATTGAGCAGTTAAAACCTGGGGAGACTGTGTACTTGAACTTTCCAAAGTTCTGGTTTTAATTGGGCTGCTGTCTATGGGGTCACACAGAGTCGGACAGGACTGCAGCGACTTAGAAGCAGCAGCAGCAGCAGCAGCAGCAGCAGCAGCAGCAGCAGCAGCAGCAGCAGCAGCAGCTTTCTTTTAAGGGAAGAATTGTTTTACATAGAGTTCTAAAGAAAAGAGCATGAACCTCAGTCCATCAGATTTCAGCTGTTCTCCTTACTGGAAGTGTGGCCACAGGCACAACACTTCCTCCCTCTTTGTCTTGGCTGTAGTTTTGGAAAAAAAAAAAAAAAAAAAAGAAGTCGTTGCTTGGAAGGGCTTTTGGAGATGATCAAGTCTTTAGGAAGCATAGACTTGATTCTATTGTTTTCTCATCTATTTTGATAGACTTCACACTAACCCCTAATTCTCAGAGTTTCTCTGCACAGAATGAAAATAATCTGTTATTATAAATATTATAAGGATGAGGTTTTAGCATTTTCCTTTTCCATCAAACCATATTGTAAAGAGAAGCGGAAAGAGAAGTTTCAATTTGTCTAAGTTGAGTTGTGGGAAAGGGGGTGTTAGGATATGTTTAGCTGTAAGTAACAGAAGACCTGACTCAAATGGCTTAATGAAAAGAAAATTTATCTTTTTATGTTTTGGAACATTAGAACTATGGGAGGTTCTGGGGCTAGGAAACTGAATTGTTTGAGGATGTTGTCAAAGATCCCAAGTTGAGTCTCAGTGGCCCCAGCAACACACCCTCACGTTTCATTGTCCTCTCTCTTAAACCCAGAGTGTATGAGAGCAAGGAAAGAGCAGCACTGGCTGTGGGTAGACTTCCAGCAGCATCTGCCCCAGAAGGGAACCCATATACACCACACACCCAGCAGGAGGGCAGGTTGATTCAAGGTCATGATGATTTCAAAAGTAGTTCAGCCTTTGTATAGATACACCCCGTCTTTGAACAGACAAGGAGAAATATGGCATTTTGAGACTCAACTTACCTTGGGTTCAAATTTAGCTCCACCAGGACCAGACATGAGAGCCTGGGCAGATACTGGATGGCTATGTGGTTTAGTGTCAAGGGAATGCGGATCAGAACCATAATGAGATACCCCTAAAGACCCACTCACAAGAATGTCTAAAATTAAAGACACTTTAATTTTAGAATTTGGAACAACTGAAACATTGCTGGTGAGAGCGTAAACTGATATATACCCTATGACTGACCAAGCATTCTGCTTCTGGTTATAGGTCTAACAGAAACAAGTGGCTATGTCCATTAGAAGACATCTATAAGAATATTTACAGCAGCATTATTCATAATAGTGCTAACTGGAATCCACCCAGATGTCCATCAGCAGGAGAATGGAGAAATAGATTGAGAATGGTGGATATGGTCATGTGCTGCTCAGATTCCCCTTCAAGGCGGGACTTGCTGTCCTAGCTTTTGCCAGTGCCACTGGCAGACAGCTTTAAGGCTCTCAGCCTCTTCCAGCAATGCCTTGGCTGTCCAAAGCCACCTTGCCCAAAGCTGCCCTTCCTGGGGGAGGCCTTATCCACACATCCATACCGCTAAGACCATTTTTAGCTTTAGGTCACCTTGTGAGGTTGGCCAAGAGAGTGCTAGGGTCCGTACAGAGCTCTGGAATTCTCCCACTTGCCGATCCCATTCCTGCCCTTCCTTTCCACAGCTGTCATACCAGGGGCACTTCCTAGTGATGATACTTGAATGCTAACCTTTGTCTCAGGGTTGGAGTCATAGAGAGCAAACCTGCAGCGTGTGGTGAATCCGTTCAATAAAAACCGTGTAGCAATGAAAAGAGCGAACTCTGACAGAGGCAACCTGTGAATGCTGGGCGAGGAGAGCAGCTATAAAAGGGAACACAACACAGAATCACATTTGAATGAAAGCAGAGGACAGCAAAATGGCTCGATAGAAGAGGTGAAAGAGGCCAGAATAATGGTGACCTTGCTATTAGATACCCTTGGGTGGTGTTGGAAATAGTCTATATATTGATTCATCAGGTGGTTATACGCAAACACAGACACACACACACATATATTTACATTGAATGAGCATTTTATTGAACTACACACTTTGATTTGTGCACTTTACTGCATTGTTTTACTTCAATAAAATAAAAAAATAAAATAATACAAAAGACTGTATTAAAATTGTCTTTGCTTCCTGAATTCCCTAATGTCTCAGATGGTAAAGAATCTGCCTGCCATGTAGGAGACACAGGAGATGTGGGTTCGATCCCTGAGTTGGGAAGATGCCCTGGAGAAGGGAATGGCAACCCACTCCAGTATTCTTGCCTGGGTTAGGCAGAGAAGCCTGGCGGGCTATAGTCCACGGGATCGCAAAGAGTTGGACATGACTGAAGAGACTAACGCACACACTGCCTCCAGCTAATCTGCAGCTCTCTGAGAACAGAGACTCTGCCTGCCCCAGAGTGAGTGTTTAGTAAACTTGAAGGAAATCCAGTCAAATAACAAACCCTAATTCACAGGCATACAGTGTCAATCCAATGAGATAACTGGTAGAAAGATGCTTCGTAAACTGGAAAACTTCTGTGCAAGAGTTAGGACCCAGCTTCTGAATTTGGACAGACAGAGGTACAAAATAAGCTCCTCAGCTACTCTGTGTGACCTTGCAGACATCACTAAGCATCTCTGTTCCTCAGTTTTTCTTTTAATCTTAGTAAAATGGGGTAAGAAAATGTAACTACCTTGTGGGGTGACTAGGGCAATTGAGATACTCTGAGTTACTTAGACTAGTGGCTGACATGCAAGTTCCCAAAGGCTAACAGCATTATCTATAAAAAATTTTCCTGGGGTAGCCTCTCTCTGGTAAAGTTTCCTCTCCTTCCCTTCCCCTACTCCTTACTTCTCTGGAACTCTCTAGCATCCTGAGATCCAGTCATTTATGACCTTAAAGAAATGAGCTTCCCCAAAAGGAAACCTCCTACAGAGAAGATTACCCCCTGAGGCAGGCCCACCCTCCTGAAATCAGGATCTTTGAGCAACATTTTCTCCACCAGAGGAGGAAAAGAGGTGCCAATGGGCTGCTTGCAAAATATCTGGGCTTCTGCACCTGGTCAACCCTGGGTGGGGTGGCTGCAAATGGTGAGAGGCTGGATGGGGGCTTACCTGTGGAAATCTTCTCCATCACTGTTCAGACCTTGAGGGCAGAACCCGATCCCAGAGTAGGCTCTTTTCCTTACAGGCTGGGCTGGAACAAGTGGCCAAAGATGGAGTGGGATTCTGGCTAAGAGCCTAACAGCAGGGGATACGTGGCCAGAAGGAGCACTAGCCACAGCTGGACCCCCAGCTCTCTCCATAACTAGCTGCGTGACCTCAGCTTTTCACTTTTCAGGAAAACAAGAGATGGGACTAGAGAATCTGTAAGGGCTCATTCTAAGTTTGACATTCTAAGAAGTGGAGTTTGGTGCAGTAGACGCCGATGAAATGAAATTTGAAAATCCAGCTCTGTCAGTTTGGCAATTCTGTATTCTTGGGCAAAAGGTTATCACTCTTTGTCCCTTTGACTTTCATCTGTGACTAGGGGGTAATAGAGGTGTACCTTAACAGAGATGGTTAATTTTTTGTGGCAACTTGACTGGGCCACAGATGGCCAGATATTTAGTGAAACATTCTACTGTCTGTGGGTGTTTTGGATGTGATTAACATTTAAATTGGTGCACTTAGTGATTTTGGTGGATGAGGCAGCAGTGAGCGGTGGTGTGAAATGAGATATTAATTCTGTCCAGGAGCTGAACCTGAGTGGCCTAGAGGCTCAGATGGTAAAGAACTGGCCTGATGTGCAGGAGACCTGAGTTTGATCTCTGGGCCAGGAAGATCCCCTGGAGAAGGGAGTGGCTAGCACTCCAGTATTCCTGCTGGAGAATCACATGGACTGAAAGGCTGTGGGCTAAAGAGGTGGTTAAGTCATTTATATAGGTCAGTTCTTCCACGTCTGTGTTTACCTTTAGCCAATATCTGGTTTCTTTTGCCACACCTGACCTACCCTGCAACCTTACCCGGGTGTGCACATA
>SJYC01101761.1:0-64565 GCA_006408675.1 Madoqua kirkii
GCAATCTTGATTCCAGCTTGTGTTTCTTCCAGTCCAGCGTTTCTCATGATGTACTCTGCATAGAAGTTAAATGAGCAGGGTGACAATATACAGCCTTGATGTACTCCTTTTCCTATTTGGAACCAGTCTGTTGTTCTATGTCCAGTTCTAACTTTTCGTGACCTGCATATAGATTTCCCAAGAGGCAGGTCAGGTGGTCTGGTATTCCCATCTCTTTCAGAATTTTCTACAGTTTGTTGTGATCCACACAGTCAAAGGCTTTGGCATAGTCAATAAAGCAGAAATAGATGTTTTTCTGGAACTCTCTTGCTTTTTCCATGTTCCAGCAGATGTTG
Organism: Madoqua kirkii; assembly: GCA_006408675.1. NCBI lineage: Eukaryota > Metazoa > Chordata > Mammalia > Artiodactyla > Bovidae > Madoqua > Madoqua kirkii. The sequence continues at coordinate 336 of SJYC01101761.1, forward strand.
GAAATTTGATCTCTGGTTCCTCTGCCTTTTCTAAAACCAGCTTGAACATCTGGAAGTTCATGGTTCATGGCCTGGAGAATTTTGAGCGTTACTTTACTAGCATGTGAGATGAGTTTTATTGAACCATAGCTTTAAATTTTTTCTATTGAACTTTAGAATTTAGAAATCATGTATATAGTACTAAAAGGTGTTTTTGTGTGTGTGCTTTCACACTATCTCATTAAGAATTCTAACTATATCTTGCCTTCTTAAAAGTCATATGTTGGGAAAGGTCTCCCTGACTCAGTGACTTCTGATCCCTTTAATAATATCTGACCTGTAAGTACATGGTTTGTAGAGTATGCACACAAGGCACTGGGGTCTCTTGGGCCAAGGGAGGCCAATAGGTAGTGGAAGACTGAGACGTTTCTTTTCTGGTAGGTTGTTGATGACAGGTTTGTTAAGATTGGGTAGGGAAGGGAGCCTCTTTGTTATAATATTCCAATGGAAACGGGGTGTCTTTAACCCCATGTTGCCACTTCCCTCTGACACAGGCACCTCTGAAAAATAGCTGACCTTTTCTAGAGCCACACAGAGCTAGTTGGAGGGATGGTTCCTCTCCCTGACCCTAGACGGTACATCATGCTTTCTTCCCATGACCTCATAATTGAAGTCTTCACTGCAGACTTTTCTAGGAAGGCAAGCCTCTTTTCAGGTGGGGTTTGAGTTCTTCCTTTGGTGTAACAATGAATGAATCCCTCATCCTAAGTCCTGTTTCCCAGTATATGAAGTGTCAGCCATATCCGGCTTCTCTTCTAGGCCGCTACAATGAGCCAAGTTTATTTTGGTGGTTGAATGATCCCTGGGAGTTGGAACAGTGAAAAGACCCTGAGCACATATTCAGGTCATTATTCTGTAAAGAATTTCCTCTCTGATCTTCCCATCTTCTTATCTTTTCAAGTCCCATTTCTTTTTTCATAGTGGCATGCCAAACTGTTTTCCCCTGAAAGAAGTCTTATAAAAGGAAGAGCAATAGTTTGAATTTGTCACTGTTATCATACTTTTATTTGCCTACAGATCAGATATTCTATCTGGTGCTGGCAACTTTCTGTGGTAAGTCTAGGATCAGCAGCTGAGGACTAGCTTAGGGAGTTGACACCCTGTCTTCCGCATCCAACTGTCATTGTTGAAGCAGCCCCAAATAAAGATGGGCAGGGAGGCACACTGGGATAATGTGTCCCTGGCAAGGGGAATGGGTTGGGACATTTCATGGTCGTCTGTGAGAGTAGTCATTTCATCATGAGAGTATACTTTCAAATTGCCTTTGTTGTTTAAGTTTCTTTCCTGATGACTGGCAGTGTTGCCATGTTTCCACCAGATATACGGAAGGCAAGTACTGGGTTCAAAGCGCTGTGCAAGTCATCTAATATATGTTGACTCCTTCACTCCTCTCACACCTCTGTGTTGCTATCCCCATTTCACACATGGGCAAGTAGGGCTTAAAGAGAAGAGGTGAATGAGATGGCAGGATCGGTACGTGAAGGTGGTTTGAGTGATCCCAATGTCCATACGCATGTTCTGTGCCACTAATCCATGCTCTGCTCAATTTTGACTTGGTTTTGAAAAATGAACCAAGATTTCAAGAGCAAAGAAGTAAAGGAAAGGTGGTTGGTTTGCCAGCCCACAAATAGGCAGGAGCTGGCCATAAACGGGAAATGGAAAGTGGTCCAATGTGATTGGATTATAGCCTACAGTTCAGTTCAGACGCCCAGTCAGGCCCAACTCTTGCCACCCCATGGACTGCAGCACATCATGCTTCGCTGTCCATTGCCAGCTCCTAGAGTTTGCTTAAATTTGTGGCCATCAAGTAGGTGATGCCAGGCAACCATCTCATCCTTTGTCATTCCCTTCTCCTGCCTTCAATCTTTCCCAGCATCAGGTGGCCAAAGTGTTGGAGCTTTAGCTTCAGCATCAATCTTTCCAATGAATATTCAGGACTGATTTCCTTTAGGTTTGACTGGTTTGATTTCCTTGCCATACAGGAGGGTTGTTATGGAGGGATGAGATTTGAAAGCGAAGTTAATGCCAGATGGTGAAGGATCCCATCTCTTTCAAGCTGGCAAAGATTAGGCAAATTGCTTCACCTCTCAGGCTTAGTCTTCTGATCTGGAAATGCCTTTCCTGATTGCATCGGTGTGTGTGTGTGTGTGTGTGTGTGTGTGTGTGTGTGTGTATGTGTGTGTGTTCATGCATTCCCATGTGTATTTTCCTGTGAAGCACCTAGTAAGTGCTTAATGAAAGTTAATCCTCCCTTGCTTTTCAGGACCTGGCAGCTGGCTGGAAGAGGGGGTTAGGGATGGGAGGAATGAAGGGATGGCAATGCTTATCACCTCCAGAGACCCCAGGTTTCTTCCAATTCCAACAACCTCTTCACATTTGAGAGATCAGCCTCGGGCCCATTTGGTGTTAATTACAGCAACCCAGGCTTCTCTGTGTGAAGGAAACAGGCCCTCGTTTCTCTCATTAAAGTAAAATATGACCCATTTTTATGCTTGCGTATTTTGTTGCCGAGATTACGAGAATCATCCTTTCTGTTTATACGGAACGGAGAAACGTTACACCGGGAGGGCGGCCGGGGGCCCAAGTCTGGGGAATAGAAAGCAGATGTGGTCCTCATTGCAATTTTCCCTTCCAGCCTCGGCCGCCCTCTCCTCCTCACTGCCCCTTCTCCCTCTCAGAAGCATAATCCTTATTTCAGATCCACATGAGGTAAGCGGACTGTAGGGGAATAAGCTCACATTTATGGAGCTCTTTACCAGGTGCCAAGCTCTATAAACAAGTTTCTCCCTTAATGCTCCCCCAAAGCTTCAGGGGTGGTTGGTATTAATCGTTTTTTCATTCCCCAGTTCCCTCAAACCAGAGATGCCCAAAGTCTTCCCAGTGCTTTGAGATGTGGAGAAAAATGAATCCTCCTGATCACAGATGCAAGTACAGACCTTGTGCACAGGATTTCAGGTCCACAGAGCTGTCACACATATCACATGATAGAGGTCATCACAGGTAAAGGTGACTGGGGGTCAGAGGGTTCAGGGATTCGTACAAGGTCAAGTTAACTAGTGAGCAATGGGGATTCAGAAAGATTTTAGGCAGAGAACTGACAATGTCCATTGCATGATTTTGAAAGATTGCTCTGGTAACAGTCTAGGAAGTGGGTGAGAGGAAAGTGAGAATCTTTGTGGTTGTTATGTTCTCCATCACAGGCATTCAACAATAGCATTGTAGTACGCCAGCAGTCAAAGACAATAGGTAAGTGAATGAACATAAATGATGTAAATAAAGCTTTATTTACAAAAACAGAAGCTGGCTGCCATCTTTCTTTGTGGGAATGTACTCTTGTTGGGCAAGCGAAGCCCAGGTGGCACAGTGGTAAAGAATCCACCTGCCAATGCAGGAAACACAAGACATGCAGTTTCGACCCCTGGGTTAGGAAGATCTCCTGGAGTAGGAAATGGCAACCTATTCCAGTATTCTTGCTTGGAACATTCCATGGACAGAGGAGACTGGTGGGCTACAGTCTATGGGGTCGCAACGAGTCAGAAACGACAGAAGCAAATTTGCATGTATTCGTGTTGGATATACTATTTACTATTGATTAGACCCAGGCTCTATGAAATTCCTTTTTGATTTGTGGATATTTGTCTGCCAGAGATAAAATAGTTTATCTGATAGAAAAAAGGTTCTGCTTTTTTTGTCCTGAAGGACATTAACTAATTTTGTATCTAATAAGATATTCTAATATTCTTTCTGTAGCAAGATCAGCCTCGGGCCCATTTGGTGTTAATTACAGCAACCCAGGCTTCTCTGTGTGAAGGAAACAGGCCCTCGTTTCTCTCATTAAAGTAAAATATGACCCATTTTTATGCTTGCGTATTTTGTTGCCGAGATTACGAGAATCATCTTTCTGTTTATACGGAACGGAGAAACGTTACACCGGGAGGGCGGCCGGGGGCCCAAGTCTGGGGAATAGAAAGCAGATGTGGTCCTCATTGCAATTTTCCCTTCCAGCCTCGGCTGCCCTCTCCTCCTCACTGCCTCTTCTCCCTCTCAGAAGCATAATCCTTATTTCAGATCCACATGAGGTAAGCGGACTGTAGGGGAATAAGCTCACATTTATGGAGCTCTTTACCAGGTGCCAAGCTCTATAAACAAGTTTCTCCCTTAATGCTCCCCCAAAGCTTCAGGGGTGGTTGGTATTAATCGTTTTTTCATTCCCCAGTTCCCTCAAACCAGAGATGCCCAAAGTCTTCCCAGTGCTTTGAGATGTGGAGAAAAATGAATCCTCCTGATCACAGATGCAAGTACAGACCTTGTGCACAGGATTTCAGGTCCACAGAGCTGTCACACATATCACATGATAGAGGTCATCACAGGTAAAGGTGACTGGGGGTCAGAGGGTTCAGGGATTCGTACAAGGTCAAGTTAACTAGTGAGCAATGGGGATTCAGAAAGATTTTAGGCAGAGAACTGACAATGTCCATTGCATGATTTTGAAAGATTGCTCTGGTAACAGTCTAGGAAGTGGGTGAGAGGAAAGTGAGAATCTTTGTGGTTGTTATGTTCTCCATCACAGGCATTCAACAATAGCATTGTAGTACGCCAGCAGTCAAAGACAATAGGTAAGTGAATGAACATAAATGATGTAAATAAAGCTTTATTTACAAAAACAGAAGCTGGCTGCCATCTTTCTTTGTGGGAATGTACTCTTGTTGGGCAAGCGAAGCCCAGGTGGCACAGTGGTAAAGAATCCACCTGCCAATGCAGGAAACACAAGACATGCAGTTTCGACCCCTGGGTTAGGAAGATCTCCTGGAGTAGGAAATGGCAACCTATTCCAGTATTCTTGCTTGGAACATTCCATGGACAGAGGAGACTGGTGGGCTACAGTCTATGGGGTCGCAACGAGTCAGAAACGACAGAAGCAATTTGCATGTATTCGTGTTGGATATACTATTTACTATTGATTAGACCCAGGCTCTATGAAATTCCTTTTTGATTTGTGGATATTTGTCTGCCAGAGATAAAATAGTTTATCTGATAGAAAAAAGGTTCTGCTTTTTTTGTCCTGAAGGACATTAACTAATTTTGTATCTAATAAGATATTCTAATATTCTTTCTGTAGCATTTATATAATATCAATACTCAGCTCTTCAAAAAAACTCCAAGCCAGCTTTACTATCAGGTTTCCTCATTAATGAATTAAATAAATCTTGAACACATGTTAACTTTATGTTATTATGATAGTCATTTTTATTTTAACTTTCTGAAAATTATACTGTACTTCAAAAGAGGAGAGATGTAGGATAAGGCTGTCATCCAGAAAAGATAGAGACTATGGAGATGTTAGGGATTTTTAAGAGGTATCATTGATAGGACTTGGTGACTGATGATATGAAATTGTGAAAAAGAGGAGTGAGAATGAGTGGTTCCCAATGTAGCTTGATATGGTGACATTAATTGCAATGGCCTTCACAGAGATAGGAATACCATCACTGACTAATTCCCCCAGCCTTGGAAAGTTGCATAGTTGACAATGGATCTGAGGGGTGATGGGCAAATGGCAAAGAACCAGGTCAACCTCTCAGGCTCCCCATCCTTACTGTCTTGTTGGAAATTCAAATATTAATCTTGATAAGTTAGTATTTGGAAACCTGAGTTGAGAATTCAAATATTAATAAATTGTTTCCTGGGGTATTGCAGAAATACTGCTTTTGGGGAGAGAGGTCAGAAAGAGGAAAGCAGACAGACATCTGCGTCCCTTTCCAAGTGGGGCTGTGTGGTGGTGGGATGTGGAGCCTTGGAGGAGGTGTGGGTGGAGGGCTCTGTCCTATGCTCAGTGAAGACAGATGTCTCAGCCCTCATGAGGTTTATATTTGAATCAGGGAAGATATTACACTGTATTATAAATTCCTTTTCCTCATTTCTGGGAGAAATTTATCCTCTACGTATATTGCATACCAGCACCACAGCAGATATACATGTTCATCAGTGTGGACTGATTAGGTAAATTCCATATAATAGAATTCTAGGTTATGATGGGAAAGAATAAGAAAGTGCTATACATCCTGATGAGAAATGATCTCCATGGTGGGGTGTGATGTGGCGAGAACCAGGTGAGGAATGATTATGGAGTGTGCTACTTTTCATGTCAGAATGGGGGAAAATAAGAATACATATTTTTATTTGCCTGAAGCAACTCTAGAAGGGATACTCAAGAAACTAAGGAATGTGATACCTGCTGAAGTGAGGGAAGGTGGGTGGATGGCGCCGGGTTAGAAGCCAGTTTTTCACCACTTTACACCATTTTATGTTGTTTTGAACTTTGGATTTAGCAAAATTACTTATTACCTGTGAAGTGAAATGAAGTGATGGGGATAGTGTAAGGTACCTCTAGGAGTAGTGTGTAATTCAGAGTAAAGTAACAGGGAAGGCTGCCTGGAGAAGCTGACATTTAATCTGATAAGTTGGAGTTGGCTGGCAGTGAAGAACAGAGGAATGTTTCACATAAAGGGAACAGTACAAGTGAAGAACTTAAGGTGAGAGAATATGGGGAAGTGGGAACTTAAATTCATTATAGCTGAGGGGAAATTTGAAGACTTGCAGTTAAGGTAGGTGGAGAGGGCTGACATTTATCAAGGGCGAACTTTAGGTTTACCTGCAATAGCACAGCATGTGCCACGGGCTTCCCATACACCAGGCACCCTACCTAACCCACCACCTGCATCTTCTCATCCATTCCTCACATGATCCCTAATTTCCAGGTGAGGAACAGAAGCTCTGTAGTTTCAGTAGCTTCCTTAGGTCATGTAGCCACTGAGTGGTGGATGGCAATCCAGACTGCCTGCTCCTCTATTTTGTCATCTCTAATATGAGGACATCGGCTGTATAGATGAGCTGAAAAGCATAGGAAGCACCTGGCTCACATTATAGAGACATCCCTAATCTCACCTATTGATAACTGGTGGCACCCAAGTCCAGGCAGATCATCAAACTCACAGCACAGCCTGCTGGAAAGGGTTGAATTGGAGAGAAAAGAGAACTCAAAATACGCAGTTGAAATTCTTAACTAACAGAGTAAAAACAATTATTGTAAAGAAAGGAGCAGGGGAGCCGTACTAAATCCAGATCTCCTAAATATAAGATTCTCAACCACCTCTCCTTTTGCAGCTTGAGGAAGGTCATTTAACAACAGTGACACTGAGCAGAGTTGCCACGAGCTTGGCCCTGCCAAGCACCCTGCAGGCACCATCCCCACATGGTCTCAGCTGCTGCTGGCTGCAGCTGGCTTAGATACACATTGTTATCCCCATTTAATAGCCAAGGGAGCAGAAGCTGAAGGTTAGCCATCTTGCCCAAGGTCATGCAGGTATAAGCACTGGACCAGACTTGAAACTTGTTTTCTGCTGGATGACAGGTTTTTTTTTTTTTTCATTTTAACTTATACCCAGGTGATTAGGGCACAGCATGAAAAGAGCTATGATTCTGTCCAAGTCTCTGACTCAATAAGGCTGCAGAGGAGTGTCCCAGAACCTTCTAGAAGGATCAGGTGACCTTTGACTGGAGTCCTGAAGAAGAAGAAGATGCTGTCCAGGTAGAGTGGAGACAGAAGGGTACTCCAGGTAGAAGGATCAGAATGGACAAGGGTTGGGAGGGACTGAGGTTTGCGGCTCATTTGGAAAATAAGGCGGCTAGAGTGGCAGTAGGAGAGAGTGGGAGGGATGGGAAAGCAGACTCTTAGCAGCTAGACCTGATTCCATATATGAAACAAACTTTATCTTTCCCCTTGGCAAGTCCATTGTCACTCTCTAATCTAAAAATGAGAAGAGAGAGGCCACTGAAAAGTGTTTTCCCATTTGAACCAGGTTTGCTGTGAAAAGACCCAGCTGGCCCCTGGAGGATCATGTTTCCTGTCTGGATGGCCTCCAAAGAGGGGTCTTCTGAGGAGGCCGAGTGTGGCCAGCCGCTCTGCTCCTCTGTTTAATCACTTGCTCTGTTTGCTCTCTCACTGGTTCCTCGTCCAGTCGCTGCCCCCACACCTCATCAATTACCCTGGGCTCCAGGAGGAAGGCCTACCACACTGCTGTGGAGACCCCCAGTGCTTGGTGCTGACAACGCAGAGCTGGACTCTATCTGGCCTAATGATCTGGGGATAGATAAGGGCCATTAACACCTCTCTTAATTACAGAACCCCAAAGCGGGCCTGCTAGTCCCTGACAGGCAGAGCTGGGAGGAAATGTGAAGATCCAGGCTTCATCTGATTTTATTTATTTTATTTAAATGAGTTAATATATGAGAGCCCTAGGAAGAGTGCCAAGCATGTAGCAAGTGCCAGGCAAGCCCTTGGTATTGTTGTTAATTGTGCATGCTTAGTTGCTCAGTCATATCCGGCTCTTTGCAACCCCATAGACTGTTGCCTACCAGGTTCCTCTGTCCATGGATTTTTCAGGCAAGAATACTGATTGTCATTGTCTTCTCCAGGAGATTGTCCTGACCCGGGGAGTGGACCCTTGTCTCCTGTATCTTCCTGCACTGGCAGGTGGATTCTTTATCACTGAGCCACCTGGGAGGCCCCATGGGTGTTATTAGTGCTCTTATTTTATAGGCAGAAAGGAGACTCGCTCAGTTAGACAGCAAGCGACAGGCTGAGCTGGGACGGGTCCAGGTCAGGGCTCTTTCCCGGACAACTTGCTGCCCTGGGAAGGGCTCTGAGGTTTTGCTTGCACCTTGTAGCTGATATTTTGAGCTCCATTTTAGGATCAGTTCTAAGAAAAGGCACAATAGAAAGTTTATTATCTTAGGGGAACCAGTGACAAAGGCTGTTTTTCTTCATTAAAATGTCTCTTCATTTGATCTCATCCCCAATCAGCACTGTACAAGAGGCATCTTCATTTCATGGATGAGAAAACTGAACATATACATACCACACCTGAAGGCCCGCTCTCAGAAGATGCTCACACATTTTAACTTTCAGTCATCGGGGTGAGCACAGTGACTGAAGTTCGCTCAGTCGTGTCTGACTCTTCGCGACCCTGTGGACTATACAGACTATACAGTCGATGGAATTCTCCAGGCCAGAATACTGGAGTGGGTAGCCTTTGCCTTCTCCAGGGGATCTTCCCAACCCAGGGATCGAACCCAGGTGTCCCGCATTTTTTTACCAGCTGAGCCGCAAGGGAAGCCCAAGTGCAGTGACTAATGAGATTAAAAAAAAAGCCAATGAAGATGTCTCTGTGAAAATTTACCTCCCACCTAACGCAGATCTTTCTCCCCTCCCAGAGTGTGAAATGAGAAATGATGACTAGAGAGAGTTTGGTGGGGTCCCCAGGGGGTCAGAACTAAAGGGGAGGCTGGTGGGTGGCCTGCTGCTGGGTGGGACGAGAGTGTCTTGAGGGGCACCCATCTGTCTTGTCCTTTGACATGTGGGGTAAACTTGTACCTGCTTCTCATTCAGCCAAAGCATCTGTACTATCTACTTCTGAGAAGAATGTCTAAATAGAATGCAGGCAGGCTGACTTGAGATGAGTTTTGTACCCATCTGGGAAAGGTGGGTGGTGGGTGGGCCAGCAGGCACTGGGATGGCCTTAGTCCAGAGAGGTAAGGCTGGAAGGGGAAAGCCAAGAAGACCTTGCTTAGGGAGTAGCCACCAAGGCTACTGAGTCTGTGATATTAGGCCCAGAATTCTTTCTGAAATTTGCTAAAGTCAGTTTTAGGGGAAGTAAAAGGTAGTTAATTCTGTTTCATGAGGGATGCAGCTCAGTGGTGAAGAACCTGCTTGCAATGCAGGAGATATGAGAGTCACAGGTTTAAGCACTGGGTTGGGAAGCTCCCCTGGAGTAGGAAGTGGCAGCCTACTCCAGTATTCTTGCCTGGAAAATTAGATGGGCAGAGGACTCTGGGAGGCTATCGTCCATGGGGTCACAAAAGAGTTGGACATCATTGAGACACACAAGTACACATGCTGCTTACAAAAAGGCATGATATAGCACACTGGCTTAGGGCCCTGCTTCTGGAGCCTGTGTTCACATTTTAGCTACACTTCTCCCTACTAACTGTGTGACTCTCAGCATTTCTCTCTTTTTTTTTTCTTGTGTGTGTGTGTGTGTGTGTGTGTGTGTGTGTGTACCTCTATCTCCTCATCTGTCAAATGGGAGACTATTGCTATAATTCACATCATAGAGTTGATGTAAGGCTAAAGAGTTTATATATAGGAAGTGCTCAGAACAGCACCTAAGCCCTAGCTAAATGTTGCTGTTACCTTACATCAGTCAAAATGGCCATCATCAAAAAAAATCTACAAACAATAAGTGCTGGAGAGGGTGTGGAGAAAAGGGAACCCTCTTGCACTGTTGGTGGGAATGTAAACCTATGCAGACATTATAGAGAACAAAATGGAGATTCCTAGGAATAAATCTACCTTGGTGGTGGTTTAGTTGCTAAGTCATATCCAACTCTTGAGACCCTATAGATAAAATGTAGTCCACCAGCTCCTCTGTCCATGGGAATCTCCAGGCAAGAATACTGGAGTGGGTTGCCATTTCCTTCTCCAGGAAATCTACCCAACCCAGGAATCGAACCTGGGTCTCTGGCATTGCAGGCCTATTCTTTGCCAACTGAGCTATGAGGGAAGCTCATATGACCCAGCAATCCCACTGCTTGGTGTACACCCTGAGAAAACCACAATTGTTTCTTTCAACCATAATTCTAAAAGACACATGTACCCCAATGTTCATTGCAGCACTGTTTACAATAGCCAGGACATGGAGGCAACCTAGATCCCATCAACAAATGAATGGCTAAGAAAGATGTGGCACATATACACAATGGAATGTTACTCAGCCATAAAAGTGAACGAATTTGAGTCCATTGTAATGAGGTAGACAAACCTAGAGCCTCTTATACAGAATAAAATAAGTCATAGAGAAAAACAAACATCATATATTAACGCATATATATGGACTCTAGAAAAAATACTGCTGAACCTATTTGCAGAGAAGGAGTGGAGACACAGATGTAGAGACACAGCCAGGGAAACAGAGGGTGGGCTGAACTGAGAAAGGAGCACTGACAGACATACACTATAATGAGTAACATAGACAGCTAATGGGAGTTACTATATAACACAAGGAAACCAGTCTGGGGCTCTGTGATGACCTACAGGGGAGGGAGGGGATATGAATATGATTATGACTGGTTCCAAGTGTTGTATGGCAGGAAACAACACAACACTTTAAAGCAATTTTCCTACAATTAAAAAACAAAAATGTTGCTGTTATTATTGCTACAATTTAACACCTACACAAGTGGCACAGTGGTAAAGAATCTGTCTGCCAACGGGATTGGGAAGATCCTCTGGGTCGAGAAGATCTCCTGGGGAAGGAAATGGTCACCCACTCCAGTATTCTTGCCTAGTAAATTCCATGGACAGAGAAGTCAGGTGGGCTATGTAGTCCATGGGGTCACAAAGAGTCAACACGACTGAGTGGATGCACACACACACACACACACACACACACACACACACATGCAGTGGGTGCATTACATGCATCAGTCTCTTATTAAATCCTCACAACTAATTCTCCCACAGAGAGCAGTAGGCCTCGGTATGGACTCTGACGACCTAACTCCAAAGACTATGTGCTTTCTCCTGGGCCAGGCTGACTCTAAAATTCTTTGTCTTCATCTGAAATTTCTTTTTTTCCTGAAATGTCCCCCACTTTTCCCATTCGATGAGAATGTAGAGAGATCAGTGAGAAGGTCGCCTTATTGGCATCCTATGAAGCCAGGAGTCAACCGCCCCCTCTCTGGGGCCAGGGTTCTTGGCCAGATGAAATACCCCGTGCACATGGCCTGCTGTCAGACTTCAGGGTTTGCCTCCTATGTTGGACTGGCATCTGTGTGACTGTAGGTGAGTCTCATCACCTCTGGGAGCCTTGTTTCCCTCTGCCTTTTCCATCTTTACAGCCTTGTGGCTGGCTGGGCAACTCAAGGGGGCCGAAAACGTAAGGAGCTGCTCATAGATGAAGTTTTGGGAGATGTGAAGAGGTCTCAGCCATTGTCATTCTTGTAGATAATAAAAAATAAAAAAAAAGAGCCAAATAGCATTATAAAATAGGAAATGTTTAAGATCCAACCATGACCATCCTCTTTTTCTAATCCTGCTGGGACATGTTTGGGGCTGTACATTTTACCTCTTCAAAGCCTAAATGGAACTTCTAATGAGGCCCTTTGGGCCTGAGGGGTGGGGCCAAGGCCCCTCCTGACTCCTCTGAGACAGACCATACGTTAGCTTGGCTGCTGCACCCAGCCAGGCCTAGACTGAACTCCATAGGTGGGGCTGTCTGTATTCCTCAGAGTGGCTGGCACAGTAAAGTTTGAGAATCTTAGAGAAAGAAATTGACTCCTAGGAGAAGCCTGGAGTCTCTAATCTCTTCGCTTTTCCTCGTTGACTGCCTGACCACTTCTCACCACCTTCTTCTATGCCTGGTTCAGACTCAGGACTGAGGTTGTCATGTCTGTGGAACAATTGCTGCCTCTGTGTGTTCTCAGCTTTTGGTGCAGAGTCTACCTAGAGAGACCTAGAGCTACAGGGGCATGGGAGTACAGAGCTATATTCCTGGGTAGTGCTGAGCCCTGCACATGGGTGGATGAGAGCCCAGGACTGGATCTGTGAGCAGCTCAAACCCTGAGAGCAGATGTGATGATGACCCAAGAAAGCTAGTGACTAGCCCGGAGCCTGGCACACAGATGTGCTTATGCATGAAGGAATCAGTGAGTAAAGCAGCCCTGGGCCCTGGCTTCCAGGTCCCCTCTGTGCACCCACAGACATCTGGCCTCTACCCCCGAATCACAACATTGGCCTCTTGTCATGATTGTTCCTCTGTCCTTTGATCATGAACCTTAGTACAGGCCTTGCATATTGTCTCAGCATCTTCAGCACCCAGCACTGCGTCTGGCCCACAGTGGGGCCAGACATATTGAAGGGATGAATGAGTGGTTGGTCCTACATTCCATTCATCCATGGCTGCAAACTGGAGGAACAAAACCAGGCACCCCAGCTCACTGTTATGATCACAAGTGCTGTCATGCTCTACCCTGCTGCTTGAGAGCTTTATGTAACTCTAGGCAGCATGAGGAGCGTATAATAGGAAGGGCAAGTTGAGGGTTTCGTGGAGACATTTCAGCAAGCATCAGCTGCAGATACAGCCTGGAGTGAAAGACAGAAACACATTGGCTTGAAGTAAGCATTGTTTCTTGCTCAACTTGCTCTTTGTCCAGAATTGGCTCATTGCTTAAATGGCCAGTGGGGTTCATCCTTATGGAAGGAGGGACATATATTAATAGGCACCCACTCGGTTACATGGAGCAAAATATTTCCTAAAGATTCTATCCTAGAGGTCCCTCATTTTACAGAAGAGAACTTGAAGTCTAAGAGTTAAGAAACTTGCTCAAGGCCACTGAAATAATCAGTAGTCATATGACTTGCTATGATTTATTGAGTACTTCTTGTGGAATCAGTTCAGTTCAGTTCAGTCGCTCAGTTGTGTCCGACTCTTCATGACCACATGAATTGCAGCATGCCAGGCCTCCCTGTCCATCACCATCTCCCAGAGTTCACTCAGACTCACGTTCATCGAGTCGGTGATGCCATCCAGCCATCTCATCCTCTGTGGTCCCCTTCTCCTACTGCCCCAATCCTTCCCAGCATCAGAGTCTTTTCCAATGAGTCAACTCTTCCCATGAGGTGGCCAAAGTACTGGAGTTTCAGCTTTAGCATCATTCCTTCCAAAGAAATCCCAGGGCTGATCTCCTTCAGAATGCACTGGTTGGATCTCCTTGCAGTTCAAGGGACTCTCAAGAGTCTTCTCCAATACCACAGTTCAAAAGCATCAATTCTTCGGTGCTTAGTCTTCTTCACAGTCCAACTCTCACATCCATACATGACCACAGGAAAAACCATAGCCTTGACTAGACGGACCTTAGTCGGCAAAGTAATGTCTCTGCTTTTGAATATACTACCTAGGTTGGTCATAACTTTTCTTTCAAAGACTAAGCATCTTTTAATTTCATGGCTGCAATCACCATCTGCAGTGATTTTGGAGCCCCCCAAAAATAAAGTCTGACACTGTTTCCACTGTTTCTCCATTTATTTCCCATGTAGTGATGGGACCAGATGCCATGATCTTTGTTTTCTGAAGGTTGAGCTTTAAACCAACTTTTTCACTTTCATCTTTCACTTTCATCAAGAGGCTCTTTAGTTCTTCTTCACTTTCTGCCATAAGGGTGGTATCATCTGCATATCTAAGGTGATTGATATTTCTCCCGGCAATCTTGATTCCAGCTTGTGTTTCTTCTAATCCAGCATTTTTCATGATGTACTCTGCATATAAGTTAAATAAACAGGGTGACAGTATACAGCCTTGAGGTACTCCTTTTCCTATTTGAAACCAGTCTGTTGTTCCATGTCCAGTTCTAACAGTTGCTTCCTGACCTGCATACAGATTTTTCAAGAGGCAGGTTAAGTGGTCTGGTATTCATTCTTGATTAAAAAGGGTTTCCCTCATAGCTCAGTTGGTAAAGAATCTGCCTGCAATGCAGGAGACCCTGGTTCAATTCCTGGGTAGGGAAGATCCCCTGGAGAAGGGATAGGGTAGCCACCCCAGTATTCTTGGGCTTCCCTTGTGGCTCAGCTGGTAAAGAATCTGCCTGCAATGTGGGAGACCTGGGTTGATCCCTGGGTTGGGAAGATCCCCTGGAGATGGACAAGGCTACCCACTCCAGTATTCTGACCTGGAGAATTCCATCGACTGTATAGTCTGTATAGTCCATGGGGTTGCAAAGAGTTGGACATGACTGAGTGACTTTCACTTTGATTAAAGAACTTTATGGATTGGGTTTAATTACACACATTTGACAGAAGTAGAAACTGAGGCTCAGAGAGATCAAGCAACTTGCTAAGTGCTACCTTGTTAGATAACTGACAGAGATGGGACATCAGTCCAAATCCCACAGACTTAGAGACTGTGCTGCAGAGGTCATTAGTCAGTAGAATGTATACATTGGAATCACCTCTGATATTTATAAAAAATACTCATGCCAGAGCCCCTACTTCAGACCTGCTAAGTCAGAACCTCTGTATTTTACATAAGCTCTGTAAGTGAGTCTTATGCACTTGCATGCTTGAGCATCTCAGCATAAAAATCTCACCTTCGCTTAGCCCTAGGTTTTCTTATCTGAAAAATGAGGGACCAACAGCTCTTTCCAAGGATCCAAAAGAGCTTATGAATGTGAGAAGGCCTAGCACAGTGTCCTTCAGGGGTGCTCTGTAATTGCCGACTTCCTTGTCCTGGCAACCAAAGAGTGCCTGGAGGGCCTGGGGTCTCATGTGTGTGTACATGACCCCACTTTGCCAGAGACCCAGAACACTATTTTCTGGGCTTCAGGGTTCAGTTTCCTGATTGTTTGTTATTATTCTTAATAGAATTCAGGAGAAGGCCATGAGTGGGCCAGACATCTGTGATAAATCTGCCAGGGTTTTTACAGGAAAGATTTCCCAAGTTCACTGTATCCTATATTTCTTGCTTTTCTTTCCAGCTACAGCCCAGCCAGGAAAATATCTTGCTTGAACTGAAAGAAAACAGCCCGTTAGCCTCTGGTGAAAGTTGACTTAGGGAATGTGAGTGTTACATTATATAGTGAATGAGTGTGAGGATCTGGGGTCTTCTTTCTGAAACACCAACCTGAAAGGGAAAAGGGATATTTATTGCAAACCTTCCTTGTTTCTGTTCTTGTACCAAGTGCTTCACATGTGTTTTCTCATGTCATACAGGCCTTCCCCAATGGGGAGGTGAGGAATATTATTACCTCTATTTTACAGATGAGGAAACTGAGGCTCAGACAGTTTGAATGACATGACCAAGACCTTAACAGCTATGTGAGCATGTTTGAAGCCTATAGTCTTCTCGGTACCACAACTACCTGCTCAGGCCATCTGTTTCCCCTAATATTTTCTAATAATTAATTTTATGACTAAAGCAAACAAATTTAAAAAGGTTGTCCCTCCCCACCCCCACTCAAAATAGAAATCTTTCTAAAATGTAGTGTTTTTGCTATGCTTGGAATCCCTGGAGACTGGTGCCATGTCTGACTCTAGTAGATGGGCAATAAATAATAGGTGATTGAAGGGATAAATGGGTGAATCTTTTGTTTACCTGCCAGGTCCACATTTTTTCCAGTGGGATGTCCCTGCGCCAATTTTTGCCTCTACTTCAGGCTTCCCCCAATTGTCTCGGACTGCTCCCCTAGGAAATTTTTTGCTTTGTAGCAAGCCTGGAGCCCAGGGCTTTGCCCTCTTGTGCTTAGTTTGTTTCAGAAATAAGCAAGCTCCCATTTTCATTCTCTGGATTTCCATTTTTAAATGTTCAGTTCAGTTCAGTTCAGTTGCTCGGCCTTGTCTGACTCTTTGTGACCCCATGAATCACAGCATGCCAGGCTTCCTTGTCCATCACCAACTCCCAGAGTTCACTCAGATTCATGTCCATCGAGTCAGTGATGCCATCCAGCCATCACATCCTCTGTCATCCCCTTCTCCTGCCCCCAATCCCTCCCAGCATCAGAGTCTTTTCCAATGAGTCAACTCCTCCCATGAGGTGGCCAAAGTGCTGGAGTTTCAGCTTTAGCATCATTCCTTCCAAAGAAATCCCAGGGTTGATTTCCTTTAGGATTGACTGGTTGGATCTCCTTGCAGTCCAAGGGACTCTCAAGAGTCTTCCCCAACACCACAGTTCAAAAGCATCAATTCTTCAGCACTCAGCTTTCTTCACAGTCCAACTCTCACATACATACATGACCACTGGAAAAACCATAGCCTTGACTAGATGGACCTTTGTTGGCAAAGTAAAGTCTCTGCTTTTGAATATACTATCTAGGTTGGTCATAACTTTTCTTCCAAGGAGTAAGCATCTTTTAATTTCATGGCTGCAGTCACCATCTTAGATGTTAGTCACCATCAAATGTATGCTCAAGCTTTACCTTTATTATATTTAATAATAATAAGTATAATTTTTAAGCCTCCTATGTATTCTTGCCTGGAGAAAACCCATGTACAGAGGATCCTGGCAGGCTATGGTCCATGGGGGTCACAAAGAGTCTGAGCAGCTAACCACAGTATGTGTCCAAAGTGCTCTGTTGAGCATTTCATATATAGTATCTTGAATATTCACAACAACCCTAGTGTAGTGGATTGAATAGTGTTCCCCTCAAAAATGTCCAAATTCTAACCCTAGTAAATATGAATGTGACCTCATGTGGAAACAGGGTCAGTGGATAAAATTAAGTTAAAGATTTTGGGATGAGGTCATCCGTATTTAGAGTGGGCACTCTATCCAATGACGTATGCTTATAAGAGAAGGGAGAGACTTGATTTGAAGCCACAGACAGAAGACCATATGAAGGTGGGGACAGAGGCTGGAGTGATGAATCTGCCAGCTGAGGAATGCCAAGGACTGCGAATGGTCAGCAGAGGCCTGGAGAGTGGCGTGGAAAGTGTTCTCTATCAGTGTCTCTAGTGAGAACCAACTCTGCCAATACCTTGATTTTGGACTTTTAGTTTCATGAACTGTGAGAGAGTAAGTTTCTGTTGTTTTAAACCAGCAAGCATTTGGTAATTTTTTAATACCTGTAATACAGAAATGTTTTTTTAGTTTTATAGGTAAGAAAACTGAGGCCAAGAAAGAGTTTATGACTTTGTCCAAGGTCACGGAAGGAGCAAACGCCCCAGACCAGCCTCTAACTCAGTTCAGAACTGGCTTCTTGGGCATGCCACCTGTGTAGCTTTAATGTTCTGTTGTGCTTTCTTAAAATCTTAATAATTTTTTATCAAGGGGTCTTGCATTTTCATTTTGCATGGGGCCCTACAAATTATATAGCTGTTCCTGACGGGATCTCTCTGGTTCACAAACCTCTGCTCTTTCCTCTGACTCTGCAGGGTCATAGCCACATACATCCTCAGTCTCCACTGGTGCCCACAGCCACACTCTCCACCAGCGTCCCCATTGTGGTAAGCTGAGGCCCATGTGAAGAGCTGACTCATTGGAAAAGACTTTGATGCTGAGGGGGCAGGAGGAGAAGGGGACGATTGAGGATGAGATGGCTGGATGGCATCACTGACTCGATGGATGTGAATCTGGGTGAACTCTGGGACTTGGTAATGGACAGGGAGGCTTGGCATGCTGTGGTTCATGGGGTCGCAAAGAGTTGGACACAACTGAGCGACTGAACTAAACTGAGTCCCCCAAAGATGTCCCTGCCTTATCTTCAGGACCTGGGCATATGAGACATGGTGTAGTGAAGGGACTTTGCAGTTGTGACTAAATTAAGAATCCTGAGATGGGGTGACTGTGCTGGAAGATCTGGTGGGCCTCACGTACTTGTAACAGTCCATGTAAGAGGGGCACAGAAGGTAGGGTCCAAGGAGAAAGCGATATGATGACAGAACAGAGAAGAAGGTGAGACAGTTGAAGATGGAGAAAGGGGCTGCTAACCAAGAAATACAGTGGCTTCTCAAAGCTGAAAAAGGCCTGGAGATGCATCTTCCCATCAGAGCCTCCAGAAGGTGCCAGACCTGCTGACAACTTCACTGTAACTCAAGCTGAGTTTGGAGTCCAACCTCCAGAATCATAAAAGAATACTTTTGTTTTTAAAGCCACTAACTTTTTGGCAATTTGTTATAACAGCAAAAGGAAACTACTATACCCTGCTTCAAAGACTCCCTCCTACCCTTGCCTTTAAATCTATAGAAGAAAAATAAATCACTCTGTAAGTATTAGGGAAGAGAAATAGAACTCTTGTTCAACAGAAAACATTCAAAACATCTACATAATATTTATATATAGTTGTAGAAGTGACCAATTTTCAAAGGCAAGTTTCCTTTTCTTGAGGTTCATTTAATATGTAAGAAAAATATTCCAATATTTATAGTTAAATCATGAAAATTATTGATGCGAAACAATAAATATTAGTTTGGAATTACAAAGAATATTAAGAAGTATGCTTTTGAAAAAGCTCTTCATGCTTCTGTTTTAATCTTTCATTATTCTAAAAGGGAATATAATTTTAATGTTTATGTTATTTAATGGTCAGATTTCTGCCTAGGACATAAAAAGTAGTTAAACAGTAAAAAATTGGTTGAAATATGAATTTAATCTAAGGCCCTTTTGTGAAAGAAAATGAAAGAAATGCAACCATTAAAAATAAACTAAAACTAAAAAGAAAAAAAACTGAAAGAGAAACCAAAGTCCATTTCCCTTTGCCTGATTTTCAAGGTTACTCATCCCTTAGATTTTGCCCAAAGTACCTTCCACATCTCCATCCAGCTGGCTCATACCAGCCACACAAAG
The DNA here is from genome assembly GCA_006408675.1 of Madoqua kirkii. Classification (NCBI taxonomy): domain Eukaryota; kingdom Metazoa; phylum Chordata; class Mammalia; order Artiodactyla; family Bovidae; genus Madoqua; species Madoqua kirkii. The sequence continues at coordinate 19,766 of SJYC01101761.1, forward strand.
ATGTGTAGCTGAAAAAGCGTGGATTTGAGATTAAGTTGTGTTCCACAACTTCTTGTCTATGTGAGTTCAAGCAAATTACTTCATTGGTCTGCGTCCTATTATGTCCATTTCACAAATGAGAGAATTTGTCTTCAGGGGTGGGTTGTAGAAAAAATGAACCAAGTCTAGCATGATGTTCTGCGTTTCACAGGTGTTGGAGAAAATGCTGTCAAGTATTAATTGTTGTCCCGTCTTTTTTCAAAGAGTGGCCAGCTTGTTCCAGACTCACTGAAGCATGGTCATTAGGGTAGAAGCACTGATTTTAAAAAGTCACCATTAGGATTTCTAAGCAGACATTTGAAGTTCCTAGCAGCAGTCTACACAGAGGACAAAACCTGGACCAACTCAGGGCCTGCAGGTTATGCATGAAATAGCTGAGGATCTAGGAATGCTGCTATTGTCTTAGATAAAAAAAGCTCAAGCCTTTCTGGGTTGGTAGAAAGATGGAATAGCTGGAGAGGAGGGCAACAGAGTACGTCTCTGGTCTGAGGTTTTCTTGTCCCTCTTGAAGATATAAGAGGGTGAATGCATCCCTATGTAAGTTTGATGAGTTCCAAAGAAGGGGGACTGGGGAACTTATGGCCAGCATCTGATTCTTCATTCTGGGACAACATGACCCACAGGGGTCTTCCTCTGTTTTGTCCTGGATGGGTGGAATGGCGATATACTGGGATATTTGCTTGCTTCTCTAGCTGAGGTGAAAGTAACAGTGACTGAAATGAGAAAGGTTATTTCTGGCACTCGAAGTTCAGACTAGTTGGTGATCCAGGAAGGAAAGGCAGCTGTGTTCCATGAGTCTTTCTGTCTCGTTACTCTCCCTATCCTAGGGTGATGGTTCTGTATCTCTGAAGCATCTCAACCATGAGAACTGTGGTTAGCTCTCCTCTACCACACCTGCACTTTAGTGCGCTGAAAGGTGGGAGAAGGATGGTGGGAAATGGAAGCAAGCTGCTTCCCTTTCAGGGCATGGCCAGAAGTTTTACACGTTGCTTCTTTTCACATCCTATTTGCTGGAACTTTATCATATATACATTCCCAGCTGCAAGAAAAGGATTGGAAATGGAATCCCTAGCTGATGGTTATTGGACAAGCTGAGACTTAATAGGTGTGGGGCTTTAAAGTTAATGGGAATCAAAACAGAATGGATACTGGGGACAATTAGTAATCTTGCTACAGAAAGCCCTCATAGAATGGCAGGTATTTCCTCACTGAATCAGGCAGAGTTCAGTCAAGGAAGCAGAATCGTTATAATTGTTATGGAATAAAGGATTTATGTTAGAAACAAGACCGCACAAAATCGTAGGAGAAGATGGGGAAATAAAGGTCTGAACTGGGCAGTTGGAGGATCAAAGATAAGTCTCTAACCAACATTTTTGAGACTGCTGCAGTCAGACAAGTGAGGCAGAAAGAGCTAAATCTCCAGGACCCTCTGCATCTGCCCATTCCCCATCTAAATGCAACAGCCTTAAGAGAGCCCTGGATGCTGCTTTACTTCCACTTCTCAGTCTTGCAACTTTTCTCTTTTGACCAGTTCAAACCTGACCAGTCCATTCTGAAGGAGATCAACCCTGGGATTTCTTTGGAAGGAATGATGCTAGAGCTGAAACTCCAGTACTTTGGCCACCTCATGCGAAGAAGTTGACTCATTGGAAAAGACTCTGATGCTGGGAGGGATTGGGGGCAGGAGGAGAAGGGGACGACAGAGGATGAGATGGCTGGATGGCATCATGGACTCGATGGATGTGAGTCTGAGTGAACTCCGGGAGATGGTGATGGACAGGGAGGCCTGGCGTGCTGTGATTCATGGGGTCACAAGAGTCGGACACTACTGAGTGACTGAACTGAACCTGAAAATATAGGAAAGCTAGTCTGGGAAATGTAGTTCTATTAATAGCTTAGTCAAGTTGACACACTTACAAGCCATAACATTTGTGTGGTGTAGAGCAGTGGAGATTGATATGACATTGACATGGAATGGGTCTAGGGATTTCAAGAGTGGGCAAGGGATGATGGGCAGCAGATTCTGCATTTGTCTCCATGGATGTTGGTACTTAGGATGAGAAATCTACCTCCCTGGCCCTCTCTCCAGTGCCTTGACACCACATGCCAGACCTTCCATTCCAGTATTCCTCACTGCATCAGGGCTAAGGTACCATCTTTGGGATTGGACTGGGAGGGACAAAACTTTGACTTGAAAAAAACCTAGTTAGTTTAAGAAAAAGCTCAAGTTGATTTTACTAGGATTTCTGCCCTTGGGCAGAATATGGACTTCATTTCAGTTCAGTTCAGTAGCTCAGTCATGTCTGATGCTTTGTGACCCCATGAATTGCAGCACACCAGGCCTCCCTGTCCATCACCAACTCCCAGAGTTCACTCAAACTCATGCCCATCGAGTCGGTGAAGCCATCCAGCCATCTTATCCTCTGTCATCCCATTTTCCTCCGGCCCTCAATCCCTCCCAGCATCAGAGTCTTTTCCAATGAGTCAACTCTTCACACGAGGTGGCCAAAGTACTGGAGTTTCAGCTTTAGCATCATTCCTTCCAAAGAACACCCAGGACTAATCTCCTTCAGAATGGACTGGTTGGATCTCCTTGCAGTCCAAGGGACTCTCAAGAGTCTTCTCCAACACCACAGTTCAAAAGCATCAATTCTTCGGCACTCAGCTTTCTTCACAGTCCAACTTTCACATCCATACATGACCACTGGAAAAACCACAGCCTTGACTAGATGGACCTTTGTTGGCAAAGTAATGTCTCTGCTTTTGAATATGCTATCTAGGTTGGTCATAACTTTTCTTCCAAGGAGTAAGCGTCTTAATTTCATGGCTGCAATCACCATCTGCAGTGATTTTGGAGCCCCCCAAAATAGTCTGACACTATTTCCACTGTTTCCCCATCTATTTCCCATGAAGTGATGGGACCAGATGCCATGATCTTAGTTTTCTTAATGGCGAGCTTTAAGCCAACTTTTTCACTCTCTTGTTCCACTTTCATCAAGAAGGACTTAGTCTATAGAAAATAGGGTGCTTTAAAAAAAAATAAGTTGCATTTCTTATACACTTCAATATGTATAGTGAGAAATTCCCATATACTAAACAGGTAATCAACACATCTGTCTTTTTCCTTTTCACTGGATCCCACCAAACCAAAAGATATCATTGGCCCTTTAATGAGACATGCTCTGGATTTTGCATGAAGCCCATCTTCTTCCTTTCATGAATGCTCTTTCATTTATCACACTGATTGCATTTTAAGCAATCCCATGGTGCATTTCTCCTCAGCAACTGAGCTTACATGAACACTTCCTCTGTTAAACATTCCTGCCTTGCCTTCTCTGTGTGCTCCAAGGAGATTTGTCAAATGTTCGTGTGTGTGCCTGATTCAATGTGATGTCTCACAAAGTGAATCATGAGCTCTCTTGGGTAGGGCCTTCATTTACTGTGAGTCTCTGTGTGCCAGTTGCAGGAAGCAGCTTCAGTGAACACTTGTTGACCGTTTGACTGAGTATACCTTCCTCCAAATTGTGAACAAGAAAAATCAGTTGATCGCTCTGAATAGAATGCTCTTCCCTAATTGTGTAAAATTACACAAACACACAGTCCTGTGTCAATATCATTTGATGGTGTTGATAAACATACACACCTTCTACAACTACAGGTAACAGGAATCTATCTGGTCTTCAAATGTTAACTACGAATTATGTTTCCATCTCATTTCATTTCCTCTGCTCATCCTTTTCCCATGTCCTTTCCTCTTGCTTATACTGAAGAAAAATATCTCTTACTTCAGGCTTTTGCTCCTGTATTAGTTTCCCGAGGCTGCTGTAACAGAGTACCGAAAAGTGGCTTAAAACAACAGACATTTATAGTCTCACAGTTCTGGAGGCTAGAAGTCTGAAGCCAAGGTGTCATCAGGGCTGTCTTCCCTCTTAAGCCCTAGGGGAGAATCCTTCCTCGCCTCTTGCTACTTTCTGGCGGCTTCTGGCAATGTTTGTCTTGTAGATGCATGGCTCCAGTCTCTGCCTTTGTGGTCATATGGCTTTCTCGCTCTCTCTTGGCTCCACATGACCTTCCTATAGGGATACCACTCACTGGATATAATTCAGTATGACCACGTTTCACCTGGATTACATTTGCAAAGACCGTATTTCTGAATAAGGTGATGTTCATAGGTACTAGAGATTAGATCTAGAACCTATCTTTGCGGGGATGTGACTTATCCTACAACTGTTCCCATAGCTTTGTCTTTTGCACTTGGAGGCGGGTATGTTCCAAGCTTAGATACTCCCAGCGATACCTGCAGCAAGCCACTGCATTAGTTCCAGAGGAGCCCTGCTAGAGCAGGGCAGAATCCTATCCTCTTGGCCTTTGATGAGCACAGTGGCCTGTGGGGGCAGAGGGATGAGGTCCACTTTTGAGTCTCCATCACAGCCTCACGTATAAAATCACACAGTATTTGAGGCCAACACAGCATTGTAAAACAATGATCCTTCAATTAAAAAATTAGAAAAAGAATCACACAGTACTTGATATAATAGGATAGGAAGTACAGAGACCTGGACATCCCATTGGCTCCATCACCAATAAGCTGTGTGACTGGAACAAGCTGCCCCTCTGAGCATCAGGTCACTACTTGGTTGAGTCTTGAATGAACATACTAAGCATTTGCCATATGCAAAAATAGGGTTCCTGGGACACAGGAATAATTAAAGTTCTGTCCTCAGTGAACCTAGCATTCAGTGGGGGATGAACCACTCACCTATGAGCTTCTATGAGGATCAAGGCACTTTGTAGTTCATAACCTGCTGTGAACATGTCAGCAGTGAGAGCGACTCATGGAGTTCAGGCCTGAACGCACTTTGACCGTACCACAGGTCCTCCATAAGGTTCCCTCATTGCTAGGCACAGACAATTGCCATTCAGGAAAGAACACTTAATTTTTGTTTACTTATGTATTAATTTGAGCCCTGATCATGTGCCAGGCACAGGGCTAGGTCCTGGAGATACAGTATTGAACACAGCAGGTAGAGGCTCTGCCCCAGGGAGCTTACAGTCTACAAGAGACACAGACATTGCACAGGGGCATGTTCTGACCTTCCCAGGAACTCTTGCTTTGGCTTTAAAGGGTAAGCAATTTTTTATTTTTTAAGTTTATTGACCTTAAACCTCGTCTTAGTCTATCTGGCCTGCTATGACAGAATATCATAGACTGGTGTTTTATAAATAAGGAAAATTTATGTCTCACAGTTCTAGAGGCTGCAAAGTCCAAGATCAAGGTGCTGTCCTGATTAGGTACCTGGTGTACACCCACTTCCTGGTTCATAGATGGCCATCTTCTTGCCATGTCCTCATGGTGAAGGGGAAAAGGAGCTCTCTGGGGTCTCTGTAACAAGGACACTAATATCATTCATGAGGGTTCCACCCTTATAATATAATTACTTTCCAAAGTCCCCACCTCTAAACACCATCACATTCGAGATTAGATTTCAACATATGGACTTCTTTTGGGGCATGGGGATACACAAACATTCAGTCTACAGCAAATATCAACAGATTCCAGGTATACAAATCAGTCTTCTGATTTTTGTTGAAGAATCATTTCCATATTATTAAACTGGTCTATGTAGGAAGAAAGGATGAGATCTGTCTCTGCTTAGAGCAGGACTGTTGTGCTACTTGAATGAAATCATATCTGGGCAGGTGTATAATAAAGGTTAAAATATTACCAAGGAGAAAGAGTTCTCATTATTAAGGGCCATCTGGATATAGCGTGATGTGTGTGTGTGTTTGTGTGTGTGTGTGTGCACGACACACAGAGAGAAAAGCAAGAACATAAGCTGCTGTGTGTGTTTTTTGCCTGCAAAAAAAAAAAAAAAAAAAAAAAGACAAGGCAATGTGGAAGAAGCTCTCCCTGGGCATGGTGGTTCCCTGTACTCAATTCTGAGAGAGCAGTTGACTCAGATAGGGCATCTGAGAGGCCATCCTGGGGGAGATGATCCTGCCTGGATCTTGGAGGATGAGTAGATGTTGGCAGAATAAACAGGAGCAGTGGGTGCAAAGGGGCAGAACCAGAGAACGGTAAGATGTGTTCCACTACCTGTAGCCCCCAAGTGCAGGGGCCTGCTAGCAGGGAGACCTCCCTTCTTACCATCTTCTACGTCCTCCTTACCTACTCTCCTCCCCCTCTCCCAGAAGTGTGGGCAAGTTGTTAATCATGGTTCAGATCCCAAGATAGTGAGGTAAACTCATGAGCAGTGCTGGGGGTGCATCACTGCATGAAAAGGCAATGCACAGGAGTGTGACTCTCTGCTTTACCCCCTTGATCCAGGAGCAGGAGAGGAGCCAGGGTCTAGCTTGCAAGGAGGAGACCCAGCCTCTTCCCGTTTCCCTCAGGCATGTGCTCAAGGGCTTTCAACTCTGGCCTCTTGTCCTCCACATTGGCTGCCTGGTGGTCTGATTCCAAGATCTGAATTTGGATCTCCAGCTTCAGAAAAAGCTCCTGAAAACTCCACATGGAAGGTTTGGATCCAAGTCCAACTATTAACATAAACTTTGATTTTTCATGTGTAAGAGAGTCCAGGCAATCCTGGATCCCTTAGTCTAATAAAAATACAAGTGTACCCCACAATCATTCATCATACCATCTTTTGTGTACAGACTGGCATTCAGCCTTTCCTCACTTCTTTTTTCCCCCGCTAGATCAACCAGAGCCGACTACCCCATTCAAACCAATTTCCCATAGCCTTCTTTTCTTTGTCCACTTACCTCATTTTATCCTGTGTTTTACTGGTGTTGACATCATCTCAGAGTCTGGAGGAGGGTTCACGGTGTTCCTCTTTTGTATTCTCCATCACATTAAGCACATTCAGGACAAATGCTTCATAAAATTTATTGGACTCAACTATTCCTGGCAGAAAAGAGGGAAACTATCATCAGTGTAAGTTATGGTGGGCCTAGAGCTACCATGATTTCTTCATTCATGCCTCCAACCACTGTTCCCTGAGAAATCTGTCAGCCGTCACAGACTACCTGTCCTCATGGAATTGATGGTTTCCTTTAACCAGCACCATAATGCAGAGGGTTTGTTTTCTAACTTGGTGTTTGCCAAGCAGGAAACAGAAAGGTTCTGAATCAGGAAGGCCAGCAAGTTAGTTAGCAAAGAGGCCCCCAGATCTGCAAGGTATGGGAGACAGGCCTCCTGGGAAGGCTTCCTTGTGATGCTTTCGTGTCCCCCCTTGGCCTCTGCAGCTGTGTTGTGTGAGATCGGAGCCAACATGTATCACTTGCCTGCCCCTTGGGACTGTAGTCACCTTCCTCCCCATGTGGCAGCATTTCTAGGCCCTGGAGGGAGACAGGCTGTGGACCAAAGCCAGGCCAGTTACCAGAGTACTTTTTCTCCTCTCTTGAAATGTGTGATGCTTTCCCCACATGGCTGTAATTGGAGGGTCCCTCCCTTTTAATAATCCTTTTAAAGAAAAACCAGAGCAACACCCGGATGATTTGCGATGACGAGGATGAGATCCACTTTTCCCCATCCTCCTGACATCTGGGAGATGAGCAAAGCAGAGGAACAGAGTGTTTTGTGCCTTCTCCAGCACCTTCTCCCAGGCGGGCGTTCCCTCCAGCGTGGCAGGAATGGCCCCTCTCCTGCCAGAAAAGAACTTGAGTCAATGGCTTCATTCCCGATGATGTGTTTTAACAAACACATGGAGCATCTCCTTAATGCCAGAGCAATGCTGGGTCCTGAGGAGACAGAGAGAAGGAGGTGTTGCCCTGTCCTCAAAGATAGCTCCATCTGGAGGTCCTCGGGGAAAGACGGAGCTTGAGGAGTAGGTAGATTTTCACTAATCGAGAAAGGGAAGGTGTTTTAGGCAGAGGCCACAGCCTGGGCAAAGGTGTGGAGGTTTGAGAAGGGGGTCTTGGGCTAGGGGAAGATTTTCCCAGAGGGATTTTGGCTGTAACTGGAAATAGAGACAGGAGCCACTTAGGGAGGGCTTGAGTAAGATAAGGAAACAAGTTTATCCTTCAGGGGATGGGAAGAGGATGAGATATGGCAGATTCGTGATTCTAGCGTCACTCACATGGGTTTGTTAGGTGGCTCAGCAGTAAAGAATCTGCCTATAATGCAGGAGATGCAGGAGATGTGGGTTCAATCCCTGGGTCTTGAAGATCCCCTGGAGGAAGAAATGGCTACCCATTCCAGTATTCTTGCCTGGAGAATTCCATGGGCAGAGGAGCCTGGTGGGCTACAGGAGCCTGGGGTCACAAAGAACTGGAGTCGACTGAGGGCTGAGTACACACACACACTAAAATGCCTGAGCCCCAGCTGTCTTTCTGTTTTTATAGCATTAAAACACAAAGACAGTTTGGAAATGAGGCAATAATTTGACAACTGATTTTTTTCATTCTTATGTGTTTGTTAACTAAAAATTTCTTATGTGACTGGTTGATTTATGGAGAAGATAGCACTAATATGTCCAGTTAGTCTTGGGGACACATCATTTTTACCTAAAAAGGGAAATGGCTCAGATGCCGCCACCACCATCTCCGGGATTTCCAGGACTAGGTGAAATGCCCCAGAAGACCTGTGTCAGCCCTTTAAAAGGGTTCTGATTGTCTCTGGATGGAGGTGTGTGGAGCCAGGCCCAACCTGCTGGCAAGGAGGAGGCCAAGTTGGGTGGGGAGGTGGAATATGCTCTGGTCCTCCATAGAACACCTTCCTGGCTGCCAGGGAGATGGAAAAATGGCCCTTTCTGGTAAACACAGATGGCCTGGGTATATCCCTGAGTTTTTATTTTAAAAGGATAAAACGTGAGCCAGACCTTCAATCAGAGGTATGTGGGAAGTTTCCTGCTCTCTGAGAGCCAGTGGCCCCTGAAGGTGGAGAGTCCTCCCACCCAGGCTGGTGGATCTGGGCTCACCTTCCTCATGCCCTCCCCAGCTCCTGGTTCCTGCCACCTCACACCTCTCCTCAAAGCCTCCCACCCACTCTGCCCTGAGCAAGGCCGAGCACAATCTATTTCTCTCCTTCTCCCCTCTTGGCTCTGCCTCTGTCATCCAGGTACTAAGGAGACCTCTGCTAACCATGGTTTCTTTCTGGGAAAAGCTGTGTGGTGCCTCCGTTCCTGCAGGGAGGTCTGGGGATGCAGTCATGTGCTCTGGATGAGGTATCTCTGGGCCTGGCTGGGCAGGGTTCAGTCAGGGCGGAATGGGGAGCTTCTGCTCTCCACCCCCAGGTCAGAAGGAGAGGCGGCTTTTCCTCTGTCTGCCTCTTTGAGTCTGCCTCTTAGTCTCTCCTCTGTATTTTCATGAATCTCTATTCCATTTCATTCTTTATTTCATTTTACCTTCCCATTAACCAGGCCAGGATGACCACTGTACTAGTTAACCCATCACTGTGTAATGAATTTCCCCAAGATTCAGTCTTTGTTAAAAGAACAAGCAGGTATTATCTCCCCCAGTATCCAAGGCTGAGGAGGCTGCAAGGGGAGTAAGCTGGGTGGTTCTGGCTCCGGGTCTCTCATGAAGCTATAGTTGAGCAGTCAGTGGGGAAGGTGTCCACTTCAAGCTCAAGCTTACTCACGGGGCTGTTGGCAGGAAGGTTTCATTTCTCCCATGTGGGTATCCCTGTAGGGCTTCAAGAGAGAGATTCAGAGAGTGCCAAAGGGAAGCCACAGCATCTTTTATAACTTGATCTTGGAAATGCTGTACCATCATTTCTGCCATATTCTATTGACCACACAGGGTGTGAATACGAGGAGGTAGGGATCATGAGTGGTCTCTTGGAAGCGGGTTATCATGGTTACCCAGAGAGGAAACAGCAGTAATGGCCTTAGGGAGTCCCAGTTCTTTCTATTGAAACATTGATTTCCCCTTCCAGAAGTTCTTCCTTTTTCATCATCTTCAACCTTGTCTTCTGGTCTTCTGCTCAGATCACAGCATGGGCTGCACTCTTTGGCCTGAAGATGCTTCCCGTGATGCTGTGGTCCTTGCCATACCTCTCCTTCACCTTCCCCTCCCCCACCCTCCCCCTCCCAGACAGCCTGGGGTCCAATGGCCTTCCTGGGCAGGGCACTCTGAGTCAAGAGTGGAAAATGAGAGTCGCTGGTGTCCTGGATCTAAGTGTCCCAAGTCCTCCACCCTTTGAGGGTGGAGGCCTCCCTGAGGCTTTGCAAAGATTTTCCGCAGAGCAGCATAGCGAGCGGGCTCCAAGGGCACCCAGACCTACCATGCAGGCAGGCTGATGAAAGAACCTGTGGCATGGTGATCCTTCTGGGACTCTGTTTCCTGGAGCTGATGTGCATGAACTTTTAGAGGAGAAGTGAAAGGAGTCAGAATGTGTTTGAAGGCTTGACAGAGAGGCGGATGGTGTTGAGGAGGGTGGAGGGGAGAGGTGGTGTCTGCGTCCCTGAGATGTGTATAAGAGACAGCCCCCACCCCAAGCTACCTCCATCTCTTTATCTATTCATTGCCAAACTTCTTGCTCTGGCTTCCTTATCTGCACTGCCACCGGTCTATCACTTTACTCATTTACCTTTCACTGAAGAAAAGAGTCATCTGTGATCTCCTTCCCAGTGGCCACTGCCTGCAGTTGTGGCATGGACTCTCACCTCTGCTCCTGGGCTCTGCTGACCTGTGGTGCTGGTTGAGCTCCTTCAGCTTCTATGTGAGGACACCTCTTGGTTGTCCTCAAAGCTCTCCAGCTCTATGGCTGTAACCTGCTCCTCCAGACCCTGGATGTGGTTGTAGTGATGTGTTTGTGTTCCACTCCTCAGCTCCTTTCCATATTTGTTACACTCTTTCCAACTATCTATTTACTTGGAATTTGTTTTCCCTCCCTAACTTGTCCAGCAGAAAACTCTAACTTTGTGAACTCAGGTAGAGCACTATTCTTTCTAAATCTCTCTCTCTCTCTCTCTTCCCCTGCACAACCCCCTCCTTGCTCCGCCCCCCGACAGCATGGACTTCCCTTATAGCTCAGTTGGTAAAGAATCTGCCTTTAATGCAGGAGACCTGGGTTTGATTCCTGAGTCAACAAGATCCCCTGGAGAAGGAAATGGCAACCCACTCCAATATTCTTGCCTGGAAAATCCCATGGACAGAAGAGCCTAGCAGACTACAGTCCATGGGGTCACAAGATCTGGACACAATTTAGTCACTAAACTATCACATGTGGGATCTTAGTTCTGCAATGACAGATTGAACCTGTGCCCCTGCAATGGAAGCACAAAATCTTAACCACTGGGGGTCCCTCTAAATATCTCTCTTGTCAGTTCCCTTGTTTCAAATCCCGTAGGCCCTGTTCTACTTCAAGCCTGTGATTTCTCATATGTGTTTTTCAGTAGAATCCCCCACTCCCCATCACTCCCTCTCAAATGGTCTCTACCACCAGATTCGGCCTCCCTGTGTTATTAGGATGATGTCACAGCACACAATCTCCAAATCTTATAGGAAACCCAAGGTCTTCCATGATCTGGTTCTTGCCTGCTCAGTTGCATCACTCATTACTCTTTCCTCCTAAACTCCCTCATTTCCCCTACCAGACAAGAGGACCATCCCCTCTACCGTCCTTTGTGGACCCTGCTGTGCTGGTGTTCCCAGCCTCGGCTCAAGCACCACCTGTGCAGTGAGGCCCTGCCTGACCCCCAGGGAGCCATGGAGGGTCTTATCCCCTTACCTGCTTGCATCCCCTAGGGACTCCTCCACACATACTGCCTCAGGGCTTTCTCTTGCCATAGACCATGGTCTGTGGGCAGCCTGGGTGGTCCCATCTCTAGGGAGCAGCCCTCAGCTAAGGAAGGATGGGAGGTGGTAGGTTAATAGCCCAGCTTCCTCAGTCCTTAGGTGGAATAACTCAGAAAAGCCTTCTACACAGTCTCCTAGGAGCATCCAGTGGGATTAAGACCAGCTGCCCCATGGTATTAGCTCCTTTTCCTGTCTCACTTCCCCAGTCCCCCATGAATGCCTCCTGAGAACATTTGAATAACTACTTATAGTCAAGCTCTTGTCTCTGGGTCTGCTTTTAGGAGAGCACAGCCTGAGACACCTCTTTGGTCCCTGCTGCAGCTGGCATGGATCTCCACTGCAGCAGTGCCATGTTTCATATCATTGAGTGCCTGATTTTTTGCTAGCCTTCCTCATGCCAGTCCCCGGGGACAGTAGCACAGAGGTGCCCTGCTATGGCTGGCAACATGCCCAATAGATGTTCGATGAGTGAATAAAAGACTGGTTTTTCTAAAACTGTTCTGATTGTATTTCTTTGCTACTAAATCCTTCAGTACAGACACTTATGATCTTTCCCAGTGTGAACCTAGCTCCAGTTTCAGTTTCCCAGCTCATGCCTTTCCACCTGGGCTGCCCTGACAGTTCTGAAAAGCAGGTCTTCCCTCTTCTGTGCTTGGCCACTCCCCCACCCTCCCAACCAGCGTGGAGCATTTTACTCACCCAGGCATTCAGCTGACCTTCCCTGAGCACAGGGATGGTGCTCAATAATCTTGGCTGGAAAGGAAATTTTCTGCAAAGATTGGCCAAGTGGTCTATGTCTTTCTTTGTTTTGTCCAATATAGTGTTTCTTGCACCTCAAGAGGACAAAGGCCATTTTAATTTTAAGCGTTTGGCATAGAGCACTGAATGAAGGGTCCCCCTGGTCCAGCCTCTTGGGGGACATTAATAACAAATTCTTCCCCCTACTCCCCGACCATTTTATGGGCAACACGCCAGACAGGATTTATTTAGATGCATCCTTCCTTCACTGGTAGAATATATAGTTTTGATTCCATGAATGAATTATTCATATAAACATCAGAACTGACTTTCTGCACAGGTTCAGTGAAGTATTTGTTGAAGTATCTACCCTGGCTAGCAATTGGTAAAATGTTCTACATTTAGATGCTTTTAAGAGCTACATATTTCATGACATCAGAGTAGAAGAAAATAGTCTGCCAAAGGCTTGGAGATGCTTGTAATAGACAACAGTTCAATAAGGTTTCAAATCAGAATTTGAAAAAGTAGTACTTCCAAATGTTTCAGCATTCTCCAGGTGATCACTTTCAGCTGAGCCACTCATCCTCATTTTAGAAAAGCAGAAATTGAAGTTGGGAGAGAGAGCAATATAAATGTCAGGTGGGAACATTGTAGGAGCATAATATGAAGATATATAATACATGTAAATATGTAGGAACTTGGATGCCCTGAGCTTCCATATCCTCTCTGTAAAAACAGGAATTATATGTAGTGCATAGTACATACATGCATCACTTTCAACATAAAGTCAGCCTCTGTTTCCTCATCTATAAAATGGGGCTCATCCCTGCTCTGTCCCTCTCATTGTATGCTCACATACTGACAGAGCAGGTGGTACTTCTTTGTAAAGCAGTTTCCTCTGTGATGAGACTTTTCATTAGGAGACTCTAACTGTGTTATGTAGGAAAGAACACAGGCTCTGCCTTAGGGAAATTAGAGTTCAAATCCTGGCTCTGCCACTTACATTGATCCTTAACTTCTCCTCGCTGTCAACTGGGGCTCCCCGTCTGCAGAGTCACGGGGAAGATGCCTGGGATCCTGTTTGGAGAAAAGGTTGCGTGCGGCAGCCCCTTTCGTGCTCCTACTCCCTGTTCCCAAGTACTCCCCAGTACTCGAGAGAATGTGTGAGATAGATGTAGGAGGAATTTTCCCTAGAGGTAAGCCCCACAGTGTTTTATTCTACAATTTTCTATTGGTGAATCACTATACCTTAACAAAATCACAGGTAATGAGAAGAAAACTAGTGTCTGGACACTTAAAGGCCCTATTCTCTTGGACATTGCAGTGAAGTCAAGAACAGTCTTTGTTCCCTGATTGTCCTGGAGAAGAAAAACATAAAAGCCTCAGTTATGGGTTTATTCTCATTCCAGAGAGGAACAGTGGGTTCTTTCTCCAGTCATCCCTGTCCTTAACTGGGGAGGAACCCAGGGACATATTTTACAACTAAGTCAAGAGCTTGCTTCCAAATTCAGATTTAAGCCTTGAGCAAGATGAATCACTATCTCACTTAGTTAAGTCCATTATCCGATTACCTAATAAGACCTCATTTCAAGGAAGGGCTCATTTATTCATCAAATATTTATTTAGCACCTGCTACATACCAGATGCTGCGTTGGCAGCTGGAAGGGATAGAGCAGAACAGCGAGAGGTGATGAGGGCAGAGTGGCATGAGGCAAAAGCTCTTTTTCTGGTGGTAAGAAACCTGGGTTCACTTCCTACTATTTGAATTTATTTTCTGGGCAACCTTGGGAAAATCACCTAACCTCTTTAAATCAGAGGTATAATAAATCCTTCTTGTTTGTTTTGAGGCATATGGTATGGTGGCTAGAAGCGCTAGGTTCAGGCAGACATGGAATAGAATTCCCATTCAGCTATGACACATAGTAAAATATAACCTTGACTAAGTCACTTCACTTCTTTGAGCTTCAGCTTCCTCACCTGCAAAATAGGCATAATAAGGTATTTCTTGAATGATTGTTGGGATGGTTCAGAACTAACAGTAGCAAGTGAAAGTATTATTTGAAGCTCAAGGGAGAGAAGATTTTTCCAGATCAAACTAGAATCTATTCTGAACCTCCTAGCCCTTTTTTGAGGTTAATTCTTTCACTTATTGCTTGATTAGAATTGCCTGAAGCCAGCTGTTAGAGGACTAGAGTCTTTGACCTTGGATTTTTCCATTTTCTATAAAACTCATTGTTGGTTGCTAAAACCCCAAGTGAAAACAAGCTAGTTTATTAAGGTAACTTCTGCAGCCTGCTTTTCCTTGCCATGGGTCCACCCTTCTCTTGGTGGTGGCGTGGCTGGCTTTCTCTGCATCTGTACAACTGCTTTTCAGGAGATCACCACCTCTCCTCTCCCAGCTCTGACCTCTCCCAACTTTTTCTATCAGGTCAAGTCAGAGAAAGCATTACTCTTGCGAACTTTCTCCCAAAAACGGGGCCAGAGTTTCCATTCTTTAACTCCACTTACACAGGCAAACACATCTACCAATCTTGGCATGCTGATCTGTGGACAGCCTGGGGTCCAATGGCCTTCCTGGGCAGGGCACTCTGAGTCAAGAGTGGAAAATGAGAGTCGCTGGTGTCCTGGATCTAAGTGTCCCAAGTCCTCCACCCTTTGAGGGTGGAGGCCTCCCTGAGGCTTTGCAAAGATTTTCCGCAGAGCAGCATAGCGAGCGGGCTCCAAGGGCACCCAGACCTACATGCAGGCAGGCTGATGAAAGAACCTGTGGCATGGTGATCCTTCTGGGACTCTGTTTCCTGGAGCTGATGTGCATGAACTTTTAGAGGAGAAGTGAAAGGAGTCAGAATGTGTTTGAAGGCTTGACAGAGAGGCGGATGGTGTTGAGGAGGGTGGAGGGGAGAGGTGGTGTCTGCGTCCCTGCTATCTGGAAAACTGAGACAGGATAGGTAGATAGTAGTGGTTTAGTCACTAGGTCGCGTCTGATTCTTGAGAACCCATGGACTGTAATCCCCAGGTTCCTCTTCCATGGGATTTCCCAGGCAAGAATACTGGAATGGGTTGCCATTTCCTTTTCCAGGTCTTCCTGATCTAGGGATTGAACTTGGGTCTCCTACACTGAAGGTAGATTCTTTACCATTGAGCCACCAGGGAACTGTAAAATGTGAAAGTGAGATTTGATTCACTGATGCAACAGGCAAGGATATTTCTTTTAATTAACTGCAAGGAGATCCAACCAGTCCATCCTAAAGGAAATCAGTCCTGAATAGTCATTGGAAGGACTGATGCTGAAGCTGAAACTCCAACACTTTGGCCACCACCTGATGTGAAGAACTGATTTATTGGAAAAGACCCTGAAGCTGGGAAAGATTGAAGGTGAGAGGAGAAGGGGATGACATGGGATGAAATGGTTGGATGGCATCACTGACTCGATGGACATGAGTTTGAGCAAGCTTTGAGAGTTGGTGATGTACAGGGAAGCCTGGAGTGCTGCAGTCCATGGGGTCACAAAGAGTTGGACATGATTGAGCGACTGATCTGAACTGAACTGAACCCTCAGTTAACATGAATTTCATGGCATCAATTTTATAAGGTATTGCTATCAGTGTGAGTTTGGCCTGACACTTACTTGGGGGATGGTTCCCAGCTTCTCTCTGAGGGCCACAGCTCCCTCATTTGTAAAGGAGGAATGATGGTAATTCCTGCTTCAGATCCTGAGTGCATAAGTCAGGTAGAATGTCAAGATGTAAAATTCTTCAAAAACTCTAATCCCCTAGGCAATTGTTAGTCACATAGAGAGAACAAAATTAGCTGTGAAAAGCCTAAGAAAAAGAAGTAATGAGACAGTTATATCTGTGTTGGCTCAGGTTCGTGAATGGAAAACTTGGCTGCAAGTGGCCTTCTTTGTTCAAAACAGAACATTCCTTTTTATTATCTGATTCTTGAATTGGTCCCTCCCATGGGTGTCCACCGTGGTTCTCACCTGCGGAGGCACCAGTGTGTGACCTTTGCTAGGATAACAGGTCCCAGCCTGTTACTGACAGCCAGGTTGTCACCATCCAGGAGGGGCTCTCCTGTTCCACGGAGAGAGCATAATTCCAGACGCTGGTCAAGTTTGGGCCAACTGGAACTCTGAAACTAGCTCCCAAGTGTCTTAGAAATACTTGGGGAAGAAGAAAAAAAGTTTGTTCTCTTTGAGCTTTTGATAACCTCTTTGCAATCCTTCTGCTCCTTTTTAAAACAGAGGTTTGTTCTGAGTTCATAGAGTCATAGAATTTCAGCCTGGGTGGTGTTGGGGGGACTTTGAGTTCATCTAATGCAATCCTTTCATGGTACAGTAAAGAAATTTGAGTGCTGAGTGGGAAAGGGGGCTGCCTGAGGTTGCCAAGCTATGTCCTGTTGGGAGACAAAGCTGGAACTCTTCTTTCCTGCTTCTTAGTGAAGATCCTATAACATATTAAGAAGTGGATCCAAGCCCCCTCTAATCTTTTAGATAACCCTTCCAGGCTTGTAGGGGTATCTCAACGTTAGGTTTCCTAGGAAGAACAAGCAAGTGAGTCATATATAGTCTTGGACTTCCTGATACCCATATCTTCTGAGTCTGGGGGCCACTCTGGGGTCTCTGCCACTCTCCCCAGCTCCTACTCAGCTCTGGGACTTAGGCCAAGGTGAAGCAAGAAGAGTGAAATGTGGTCAGGGCACAAAATGTAAGGAGACACTCCCTCCTTGGTTGGCATTTGTGTGGCCCCTTAAGAGTGAGGGCTTCCTTCAGTTTTTTTTTTAAATTAAATTGAAGTTGATCTACACTGTGTTAGTTTCAGGTATACAGCAAAGTGATTTGGACACACACACACACACACATTCTCTTTCACATTCTTTTCCATTATAGGCTATTACAAGATATTGAATGTAGTTCCCAGTGCTATAAAGTAGCACTTATTGCTTATCTATTTTATGTATAATAGTTTGTATCTATTAATCCCAGACTCCTAATTTATCCCTTCTCTCAGGAGAGAGAATGTACTTGTACACCACCATTCCTCTTTGGTAACAATAAGTTTGTTGTCTATGTCTATGAGTCTCTTCTAGTTTTTAAAATAAGTTCATTTGTATCTTTTTTTTCTTTTAGATTTCACATATAAGTGATATCTTATGATATGTGTCTTTCTGTCTGGCTTACTTCACTTAGTATGATAATCTCTAGGTGCATCATGTTGCTGCAAATGGCATCATTTCATTCTTTTTAATGACTGAATAATACTCCATTATCTATCTATCTATGTAATATATCTGTCCTCTTAGGATGGATGTTTAGGTTTCTTCTATGTCTCAGCTATTATAAATGGTGATGCTGTGAACATTGAGGTGCATGTATCTTTTCAAATTATAATTTACTCTGCATATACGTCCAGGAGAGGAATTGTTGGATCATATGGTAGCTCTTACTTTGCCGACCAAGGTCCATGTAGTCAAGGCTATGGTTTTTCCTGTGGTCATGTATGGATGTGAGAGTTGGACTGTGAAGAAAGCCGAGCACTGAAGAATTGATGCTTTTGAACTGTGGTGTTGGAGAAGACTCTTGAGCATCCCTTGGACAGCAAGGAGATCCAATCACTCCATCCTAAAGGAGATCAGTCCTGGATGTTCATTGGAAGGACTGATGCTGAGGCTGAAACTCCAGTACTCTGGCCACTTCATGCGAAGAGTTGACTCATTGGAAAAGACTCTGATGCTGGGAGGGATTGGGGGCAGGAGGAGAAGGGGACGACTGAGGATGAGATGGCTGGATGGCATCACTGACTCAATGGACGTGAGTTTGAGTGAACTCTGGGAGTTGGTGATGGACACGGGGAGGCCTGGAGAGTTGCAATTCATGAGGTTGCAAAGAGTTGGACACGACTGAGCGACTGCACTGAACTGAGCTGATCATAGTTCTATTTTTTGTTTTTTTGTTTGTTTTTTTAAGGAACCTCCATACTGTTCTCCATAGTGGCTGCACCAGTTTAGTGAAGAAGGGTTTCTTTTCACATCGAGGCTCTTCACTTGCCTCACCTTAATGAGGCAGTCCTGGCCAGACTTCAAACATGCTGCGTCCTCTTTCACCGTGGGGCCTTTGCTATTCTTTTTGCCTTTGAGAACTGCATGGCTTCCCTCACTCCCCTGTCTGGGCTCCAAGGTCACTTCCCTGAGGTAAGGCAGCTGTGCTGTTCATTTCTACTCTCTCAGTTCAGTTCAGTCACTCAGTCATGTTCATCTCTTTGTGACCCCATGGACTACAGCACACCAATCTTCCCTGTCCATCACCGACTCCTGGAGCTTGCTCAAAGTCATGTCCATCAAGTCAGTGATGCCATCCAACCATCTCATCCTCTGTCATGTCCCCTTATCCTCCTGCCTTCAATCTTTCCCAGCATCAGGGTCTTTTCAAATGAGTCAATTCTTTGTATCAAGTGACCAAAGTATTGGAATTTCAGCTTTAGCATCAGTCCTTCCAAAGACTATTCAGGACTGATTTCCTTCAGGATAGACTGGTTGGATATCCTTGCAGTCCAAGGGACTCTCAAGAGTCTTCTCCAACACCTCACTTCATTTTTTTAAGGAACCTCCATACTGTTCTCCATAGTGGCTGCACCAGTTTAGTGAAGAAGGGTTTCTTTTCACATCGAGGCTCTTCACTTGCCTCACCTTAATGAGGCAGTCCTGGCCAGACTTCAAACATGCTGCGTCCTCTTTCACCGTGGGGCCTTTGCTATTCTTTTTGCCTTTGAGAACTGCATGGCTTCCCTCACTCCCCTGTCTGGGCTCCAAGGTCACTTCCCTGAGGTAAGGCAGCTGTGCTGTTCATTTCTACTCTCTCAGTTCAGTTCAGTCACTCAGTCATGTTCATCTCTTTGTGACCCCATGGACTACAGCACACCAATCTTCCCTGTCCATCACCGACTCCTGGAGCTTGCTCAAAGTCATGTCCATCAAGTCAGTGATGCCATCCAACCATCTCATCCTCTGTCATGTCCCCTTATCCTCCTGCCTTCAATCTTTCCCAGCATCAGGGTCTTTTCAAATGAGTCAATTCTTTGTATCAAGTGACCAAAGTATTGGAATTTCAGCTTTAGCATCAGTCCTTCCAAAGACTATTCAGGACTGATTTCCTTCAGGATAGACTGGTTGGATATCCTTGCAGTCCAAGGGACTCTCAAGAGTCTTCTCCAACACCTCACTTCAAAAGCATCAGTTCTTCAGTGCTCAGCTTTCTTTATAGGCCAACTCTCATATCCATACATGACTACTGGAAGAACCATAGCTTTGACTAGATGGACTTCTGTTGGCAGAGTAATGTCTCTGGCTTTTTACTATGCTGTCTAGGCTGGTCATAGCTTTTCTTCCAAGGAGCAAGCATCTTTTAATTTCATGGCTGCAGTCACCATCTGCAGTCATTTTGGAGCCCCTCAAAATACAGTCTGTCACTGTTTCCATTGTTACCCCATCTATTTGCCATGAAGTGATGGGACTGGATGCCATGATCTTAACTTTCTGAATGCTGAGTTTTAAGCCAATCTTTTCACTCTCCTTTTTGACTTTTATCAAGAGGCTCTTTAGTTCTTCCTCACTTTCTGCCATAAGGGTGATGTCATCTGCATATCTGAGGTTATTGATATTTCTTCCGGCAATCTTGATTCCAGCTTGTGCTTCATCCAGCGCGGCATTTCCCATGATGTATTCTGCATATAAGTTAAATAAGCAAGGTGACAATATACAGCCTTGACGTACTCCTTTCCCAATTTGGAACCAGTCTGTTGTTTCATGTCTGGTTCTAACTGTTGTTCTTGACCTGCATATAGATTTCTCAGGAGACAGGTAAGATGGTCTAATATTCCCATCTCTTGAAGAATTTTTCCACAGTTTGTTGTGATCCACACAGTCAAATGCTTTGGCATAGACAATAAAGCAGGAGTATATGTTTTTCTTGGAACTCTCTAGGTTTTTCCATGATCCAATGGATGTTGGCAATTTGATCTTTGATTCCTCTACCTTTTGTAAGTCCAGCTTGAACATCTGGAAGTTCATGGTTTATGCACTGTTCAAGCCTGGCTTGGAGAATTTTGAGCATCACTTTGCTAGTGTGTGAGATGACTGCAGTTGTGCAGTAGTTTGAACATTCTTTGGCATTGCCTTTCTTTGGGATTGGAATGAAAACTGACCATTTCCTCTCTTGTGGCAACTCAGAGTTTTCTAAATTTGCTGGCATATTGAATGCAGCACTTTCATAGCATCATGTTTTAGGATTTGAAATAGCTCAATTGGAATTCCATTACTTCCACTAGCTTTGTTTGTATGATGCTTCCTAAGGCCCACTTGATTTTGCATTCCAAGATGTCTGGCTTTAGGTGAGTGATCACACCATCATGATTATCTGGGTCATGAAGATCTTTTTTGTATAGTTCTTCTGTGTATTCTTGCCACCTCTTTTTAATATCTTCTGCTTCTGTTAAGTCTATACCATTTCTGTCTTTTATTGTGCCCATATTGGCATGAAATATTCCCTTGGTATCTCTAATTTTCTTCAAGAGATCTCTAGTCTTTCCAATTCTATCGTTTACCCCTATTTCTCTGCACTGACCACTAAGGAAGGCTTTCTTATCTCTCCTTGCTATTCTTTGGAACTCTGCAATTCAAATGAGTATATCTTTCCTTTTCTCCTTTGTCTTTCACTTCTCTTCTTTTCTCAGCTATTCATAAGGCATCCTCAGACAACCACTTTCCCTTTTTGCATTTTTTTTTTTCTTGGAGAAGGTCTTGATCCCTACCTCCTGTACAATGTCACAAACCTCTGTCTGTAGTTCCTCAGGCACTGTGTCTATCAGATCTAATCCCTTGAATCTATTTGTCACTTCCACTGTATAATCATGGAAGTATAATCAAATCAGATTTGATTTAGGTCATTCCTGGATGGTCTGGTTGTTTTCCCTACTTTCTCCAATTTAAGTCTGAATTTGGCAATAAGGAGTTCATGATCTGAGCCAGTCAGCTCAGCTCCTGGTCTTATTTTTGCTGACTGTGTAGAGCTTCTCCATCTTTGGCTGCAAAGAATATAATCATCTGATTTCAGTGTTGAACATCTGGTGATGTCCATGTAGAGGCTTCTCTTGTGTTGTTGGAAGGGGGTGTTTGCTATGACCAGTGCCTTCTCTTGGCAAAATTTTGTTAGCGTCTGTCCTGCTTCATTTTGTACTCCAAGGCCAAATTTGCCTGTTACTCCAGGTATCTCTTGATTTCCTACTTTTGCATTCCAGTCCCTTATAATGAAAAGAACATTTTTGGAGGGATATTAGTCTTGAAGGTCTTGTAGGTCTTCATAGAACCATTGAACCTCAGCTTCTACAGCATTACTGGTTGGGGCATAGACTTGGATTACTGTGATAATGAATGGTTTGCCTTGGAAATGAACAGGAAACATTCTATTGCTTTTGAGATTGCATCCAGGTACTGCATTTCAGACCTCTTTGTTGACTACAAGGCCTACCCCATTTCTTCTAAGGGATTCTTGCCCACAGTAGTAGATATAAGGTCACCTGAGTTAAATTTGCCCATTCTAGTCCATTTTAGGTCACTGATGCCTAAAATCCCCACTCCACTGATGCCTGGAAAGTCCCGTGGATGGAGGAGACTGGTAGGCTGCAGTCCATGGTGTCGCTAAGAGTCAGACACGATTCAGCGACTTCACTTTCGCCTTTCACTTTCATGCATTGGAGAAGGCAATGGCACCTCACTCCAGTATTCTTGCCTGGAGAATCCCAGAGACAGAGGAGCCTAGTGGGCTGCCGTCTACGGGGTCACACAGAGTCGGACACGAATGAAGCGACTTAGCAGCAGCAGCAGCAGATGCCTAAAATATCGATGTTCATTCTTACCATCTCCTATTTGACCACTTCTAGTTTACCTTAATTCATGGAACTAACATTCCAGGTTCCTATGCAGTATTGTTCTTTACAGCATCAGAGTTTCCTTTCATCACCAGTCACATCCACAACTAGGCATTAGTTTTGCTTTGGCTCCAGCTCTTCATTCTTTCTGGAGTCATTTCTCCACTCCTCCAGTAGCATTTTGGGCACCTACTGACCTGGAGAGTTCCTCTTTCAGTGTCACATCTTTTTGCCTTGTCATATTGTTCATGGGGTTCTCAAGGCAACAATATTGAAGGAGTTTGCCATTCCCTTCTCCAGTGGACCACATTTTGTCCACATTTTTATCCTCCCAGCCTCATTTTCCACCACAGCTCTCATAACTCCTGACCTGTTTATCATCCATCCCCTCCATTCAGTGTGAACTAACAGCACCCAGCACATACACATGTACACACAGAGGAGACCCTCATGCATATCTGTTGGCTAAACATTTGTACAGGAGACACATTTCTTTCCCCTTTCAAGATGCTATTTTCTGTTCCATGGAATCATTCTGGACAAATCTTGAGTTTCACTGCCTCCACAAGAATCTCCTTAAAATATCTGCCTTTAAAGTGCTTTGGTGGACCAAGTTCCTAATACACACTCAGACCTCTTTTAAAATATGTGATTTCATCCAATTTTTTATACCAAAAACATTCTATAATCCCACAAACCACTTCCTAGAGGCTAGATGTTGATTGAAGCTGTTCCTCATATTTGGCATGTGTTGGGTTTTCCTGGTGGCTCAGATGGTAAAGAATCTGCCTGCAACACAAGAGACCTGGGTTTGATCCCTGGGTTGGGAAGATCCCTCTTGAGGAGGTAATGGCAACCCTCTCCAGTGTTCTTGCCTGGAGAATCTCATGGACAGAGGACCTGGTGGGCTATAGTCCATGGGGTCACAAAAAGTCAGATCCAACTGAATGACTTACAGTCCCTCACTGTTAAAGCTCTAGGGAAATGGTTATACCTGTTGGCTGCTCATCTCCCAGATGAAGTTTCTTCCTCTGTGTCCTCCTAGGGATCCTCTAGTAGATCACGGGGACTCCTCCCCATTTCCAGCCCCCATCAGAGCCAGCCATGTCCCCTGCTGCCTGTACAGAAGATTTCTTCTCCGCACAGGGCTTTCCCAGTAGTTTCTTCCTCTTGTATCTTAAAAGCGTTTGTTCAGCCAGACTTGGCCCCACGTTATCCACCCGATATCTGTGTGTGTGGCCCTCTCCCTTAGAGGTCTCATCCAGTGTCTTGGCTTCAGCTCCCCTGCCAACCCCAGCCCAATTCTTTGTTTCTAGGCCTCAACTTCAGCTTGGGTTTCAAATTGCCTATTGGCATTTCTTTCTGTGAACTCTGCCAGCAACTCAAATTAAACTCTGGTAAAGCCTGTTCCCTCCCCCTTTTGCCCTCCCTACCCCAGTCTCCATTCCTATCAGAAGTCTCACCATTTTCCCAGACACACAGGAGTGGAAGCTCAGAGTGTGGTGAATGTCCTCTTTCCTGCTCACAGCTCACCAGTCATCACACTCAGTCATCATCACTTATCATGATTCATCATGATCATAGCTATGGCAGTACTGGTTAATCTCCTGCCTGCCACGTGTAGAATAGATTTTCTACAATCTCCAAAAGAAGGCTATGGGTTTCTTAGTGTACAGACAAAGCTGGTGCACAAAGGGCCCAGAATTCAGTGGTGTGAAGAGGGTTATCATTTATCCCTCTCTTATGGAGGGACCCTGCGGGTAGGTGTGTGGTGTGCCTTTGTGAGAGCACTGGTTGTTTCCATTTCCTATCCTGCAGAGAGGATGAACGAGGCCCTGTGGCAAAGCTCAGACTGTCTTTAAGGAGTGACTTGGAAGCTGCGCATTTCACTTCTGCTCAGGTCCCATGGTTCTGAGTAGACCACATGACCTGACTGCATTGGCTGCAAAGGAGGCTGGGAAATGGGGCCTCTGGCTCATGGTCAAGGGTACCCAGCTAAAATGAGATGAGGATTCTATCATAAGAGGAGAAAAAGGAGAACAGATATGGCAAGTATGGTTACGCCCATTTAAAAGATGGGGCACCAAGGCCTAGAAAGCTGAAGCAACCCACCCTAAGGTCTCAGAATGGTCAGGACTGGCTCCAAGTCTGCCTAACTGACCCCACAGGGCCACTCAATAAGAAGCACAGGTGTGACTGGTAATAAGAGAGATAACCGAGAAGAAGATTATGTGAGCCTGAGCTTTCTGGGAGCATTTCACTAATGAATAAGGGTTTGCAGGAGGGAAGCTGGGCTTGACTAGATGGAGGAGAGGGTAAGGGGAATTGTGATTCTTCTCAGCAGTGGGGTTCTAAGCCAACTTTTGGCTTAGTCACTTCAAATCAACAAACCTTCCTCCAGTGCTTCTTCTCTGAAAGCCTGCATTTGGAGGATGATTCAGTGACTAAATCTGAGCAGAATCATGCTTGAAACTCTTCAGTGTCTGAGTCCCCATCAGCCACCACCCAACTACCTCTCTTGGCCCACACCCCTCTATGACCTGGACCTGCTTTGGCCAGAAAGCAGGGCCCCCTGCTATCCCCCTCTTCCTCTCCTTCACTTGCATGGACTTAGCATGTGGCAGTGCCTGGAGTGTTCTGACACCACCTCCTCCTGCATAACATCTCTTTATACTTCGTGGTGGGGGCTTCCCTAGTGGCTTAGATGGTAAAGACTCTGCCTGCAGTGGAGGAGACCCAGGTTTCATCCCTGGGTTGGGAAGATACTCTGGAAAATGAAATGGCAACCCACTCCAGTATTCTTGCCTGAAGAAATGCTTGGACAGAGGAGCCTGGATGGCTACAGTCCATGGGGCTCTCAAAGAGTCACACATGACTGAGTTATTAACACTTTCACTTCCTGCTGGAGGGGGAGGTTCTTCTCCAGGAAATGTGCCCTGAGCCTGTCCTTCCCCCTAGCTGGGTTCAGTTCAGTTCAGTTCAGTTCAGTCGCTCAGTCGTGTCCGACTCTTTGCGACCCCATGAATCGCAGCACGCCAGGCCTCCCTGTCCATCACCAACTCCTGGAGTTTACTCAGACTGACGTCCATCGAGTCTGTGATGCCATCCAGACTTGGAAGCTGCGCATTTCACTTCTGCTCAGGTCCCATGGTTCTGAGTAGACTCACATGACCTGACTGCATTGGCTGCAAAGGAGGCTGGGAAATGGGGCCTCTGGCTCATGGTCAAGGGTACCCAGCTAAAATGAGATGAGGATTCTATCATAAGAGGAGAAAAAGGAGAACAGATATGGCAAGTATGGTTACGCCCATTTAAAAGATGGGGCACCAAGGCCTAGAAAGCTGAAGCAACCCACCCTAAGGTCTCAGAATGGTCAGGACTGGCTCCAAGTCTGCCTAACTGACCCCACAGGGCCACTCAATAAGAAGCACAGGTGTGACTGGTAATAAGAGAGATAACCGAGAAGAAGATTATGTGAGCCTGAGCTTTCTGGGAGCATTTCACTAATGAATAAGGGTTTGCAGGAGGGAAGCTGGGCTTGACTAGATAGAGGAGAGGGTAAGGGGAATTGTGATTCTTCTCAGCAGTGGGGTTCTAAGCCATCTTTTGGCTTAGTCACTTCAAATCAACAAACCTTCCTCCAGTGCTTCTTCTCTGAAAGCCTGCATTTGGAGGATGATTCAGTGACTAAATCTGAGCAGAATCATGCTTGAAACTCTTCAGTGTCTGAGTCCCCATCAGCCACCACCCAACTACCTCTCTTGGCCCACACCCCTCTATGACCTGGACCTGCTTTGGCCAGAAAGCAGGGCCCCCTGCTATCCCCCTCTTCCTCTCCTTCACTTGCATGGACTTAGCATGTGGCAGTGCCTGGAGTGTTCTGACACCACCTCCTCCTGCATAACATCTCTTTATACTTCGTGGTGGGGGCTTCCCTAGTGGCTTAGATGGTAAAGACTCTGCCTGCAGTGGAGGAGACCCAGGTTTCATCCCTGGGTTGGGAAGATACTCTGGAAAAGGAAATGGCAACCCACTCCAGTATTCTTGCCTGAAGAAATGCTTGGACAGAGGAGCCTGGATGGCTACAGTCCATGGGGCTCTCAAAGAGTCACACATGACTGAGTTATTAACACTTTCACTTCCTGCTGGAGGGGGAGGTTCTTCTCCAGGAAATGTGCCCTGAGCCTGTCCTTCCCCCTAGCTGGGTTCAGTTCAGTTCAGTTCAGTTCAGTCGCTCAGTCGTGTCCGACTCTTTGCGACCCCATGAATCGCAGCACGCCAGGCCTCCCTGTCCATCACCAACTCCTGGAGTTTACTCAGACTGACGTCCATCGAGTCTGTGATGCCATCCAGCCATCTCATCCTCTGTCGTTCCCTTTTCCTCCTGCCCCCAATCCCTCCCAGCATCAGAGTCTTTTCCAGTGAATCAACTCTTTGCATGAGGTGGCCAAAGTACTGGAGTTTCAGAGGGATACATAAGGGAATGCACCGTATCCACTTGTAGCCAGACTTAGAAAATGACTATGCAGAAGACACTCGCAAGTTTGCTTCCTCTGCTGGAACGTGTGCTCCATGGAGAAGGTCCACAGCTTTTCCATGCTGGCATCTCCAGCACCTAGTATAGTACAAGGAAGAAAAGCAACTAATCTCTGCTTGTGGACACAGCAGGGGAAGGAGAGGATAGGGCGAACTGAGAAAGTAGCATTGGTATATATACACTATCATGTGTAAAACGGCTGTAGAACAGACAACTAGCGGGAAGCTTCTGCATCACACAGGGAGCCCAGTCTGTCACTCTGTGACAACCTAGAAGGGTGAGATAGGAGGAAAGAGGAAGGCTCACAAGGGGTATATATATAAAATTAATGACTGATTTGCATTGTTGTACAGCAGAAACCAACACAACATTGTAAAGCAGTTATCCTCCAATTAAAAAAGAGAAAAAGCCCCACAAATTTCTTGAGGGTGCTCCATATTTTTTTAAATTTATTATTTCTTTAAATGCAAAAAAATAACTCATAATCTGCAGATCAGAGTCAATGCTTTAGGTGGTTTTATTAGTTTGCTCAGGCTGCTATAACAAATGACCACAGACTGGATGATTTAAACAACAGGGCTTTATTTTCTCACAATTCTGGAGGCTAGACGTGCGGGATCAAAGTGTGGCATGGTTGCTTCTACTGAAGTCTCTCTCTCCTTGACTTGTGAATGGTTGTCTTCTCCCTGTGTACTCATGTGGTCTTCTTTCTGTGTGGGTCTGTGTCACAATCTCCTCTTCTTGTATGACACTTGTCCTACTAGAATAGGCTCAGCCACAGGTGAGCTGTCAGTTTACTCCTCTTTATAGAGCCTTGCTCCACATACAGACATGTTCTCAGGTCCTGAAGGTGAGGAAGGACTTCAGCATAGGAACTTGGTGGGATATGATTCAGCTCATAACACCGGCACGCACTGTTGTGCTGCAGAGAAGAATGAAGAACTAATTGTGACCAGAAAGGACAGGGGGACATTCACGAGGGCTGAGCAGAAGGCCTGGGGACTGTGGGCTCCTTGAGGGAGAGGCTGTGGCTCATTTCTCTCTGTATCCCATATGTCCAGAGAGGGACAGTTTGTAGAAGATGCTTATAAAACAGCCAGGAGTAAACACACAAGCACAGGAATGAGCTAGCATTTGGTATAATAATGCTGCTATTTGGACAGCCTAGCTACCAGCAGGGTGACTGCTTTTTGTGGTTATTTCGGGTACTCTTCTCTGTGGCAGGGTCAGAGACTAAGGTTCCACGTTTCTCATTTGCCTGCAACAATGGCCATTGGGATCAAAACTTTCCAACCTAATTGAACTTTTTGGGGGTTGGGATCTGCCCAAGGAAAACAAGAGTGTGCTCAATCAAATCTTTTATTTGGAAAATGTTTTTCAGCTGAGAGACCTGGGCCTTGTATCATTGCTAGGCTCTAGGATCCTGTTGCTGCTAAAAGCCAGAGTGGAAATTTAGGAAAATAAAACAATTTAGCCTCACAAACAATAATCTCTTGAATCTGTTAAATCCTTTACAGTTTTTACAAAGGGCTTTGGCTTCCATGATTTGATTTGACCCTCGAAACAACCCTGTGAAGTGGGTAACAGAGAGGATGGAGTTTCAGGTCATGGGTTTCAATCCCAGCTCTACCATTCAGGGTCTTGAGAACTTGAGAATGGTGAGACATTACTTTAAAGATCAGATTTTCTCCTTTGTGCAGTGCAGATGATGATGCCTACCTCTTATGATTGCCTTGAGGCCTGATTGATAATAGGTTTTAGAAGGAGCCTAATTAATAGAGCAAAAATGAACAGAATTTAATCTTTGTCCTCCCTCTCTTTCCTTTTGTAAAATGGAGAGAACATAGTGATTTATCTCATAGAATTGTGGTGAAGTGAATAATGCCCATATAAAATACCTGCTCAGTAATAGGTAAGGCTTTTCTTTTGAGACCCTAGTACCTTTTTAAAATAATGACATTACTAGCTTCCTTCTGAAGATTTCACATGTTAAATTACCTTTGACTTTGGGGAAAACAAAACAAAACAAAACAAAACCTTACAATTTCCAGTTACAAGAAAAATTGACAGATGCATAGAAAAAAACACCAGATTGGGAATTAAGGGCCTTAGCTTGGGTTTGGTTCTGGTGCCTCTGAGACAGGCTGAGACCTGGGGCCCTTGACTGGAGTGCTTGCACCTGGACAAACATCTTCTTGAGCAACAGAATACAAAGAAACTGCAAGAGACTATAAAGAATTGCATACACTCACAACTGGGGCACATTATGAACCATAAGATACAAAAACGCCAGAAACCCAACTGCTGCTTCTGAGGTGCCGGAGCAAAAGCAGGGTACTGTGCATAACCCTGCATACTGCCCCACCAGGAAGTGGGGGTGAGCAGACCACCAAGCTACCCCTCCTACCTAACCCACCTATCCGCTCTGCCCTCACCTATCCACGCCTACCCTCCCGATTGTGGAACCAGCCAATTCTCCTTGAGAGGGAGCAAGGGCACCTGTTTCTTGCCCTCTCCCTCGTTCTGCAGCACCATGAGTCCAAATAAAGCCTTGCTTGAATTTCTTGTCTGGCTTCTTATCAATTGATTAGAGAGTCTAAGGACCCAGGATGGCCACCCTCTCAGCTTTCTTGCTAAGATCTCTTAGTCACTTTCCTTTTCTGGGCCGTGGGTTCTGTGTGCAGGAAGCAGATTGGACCAGACGAATGTGCCTTGTAGTCCCCAAGAATCTATGTTTTGTTTGTAAATTTTTTGCCCAAATCCCGTAAAAATCCTTAGCACTTAAAAGGGGAAATTTAATCGGAATTTTTTTTTCTGATTCATGTGCACTTAACCAAACAGAACCCTATTTTCTAAAAGCTCTTTGATGTTTAAGCTGCCTTAAGGAGTCTTTTTTTTTTCCCAAGGGGTATTTTAAAAGTTTTTTTTCTTAGAAACAGGAAATCAGGTTTTGGCAAGTGGGAAAGAAATTCGAACACACCAGGTTTGGGCGGGGGTTGGGGGGGCGGTGATGGGGGCAGCTGGTTTGTTTTGAGTGGGAGGAATTCGAGAGGGTTCCTGATTGGCAAGAAGTGGCCTGGGCCACCCTCACTCAGCCTCCCGAGGGTCTGCCAACTTGAAAGGCTGTGTGAACTTCTG
Organism: Madoqua kirkii; assembly: GCA_006408675.1. Classification (NCBI taxonomy): domain Eukaryota; kingdom Metazoa; phylum Chordata; class Mammalia; order Artiodactyla; family Bovidae; genus Madoqua; species Madoqua kirkii. Next base: position 49,883 of record SJYC01101761.1, read on the forward strand.
GGGTGATGACAAGGGAGGCGTGCCTGAAGCAGTTCCCAGGGCTTTAAGGACTGGCTGAAAGTTTTCTTTTATTCCTCAGCCCTGTATCTTTCTTCTTTCTCTTTTGCGATATTTGACAATTGCCAAATATCTTAAATGATCTCTAAGGAAAATGTTTTTCACTAGATGATCAACGTTTCTTTCCTGAAAAAAAAAAAAGGTGAGGTGTTGGGGGAAAGAAAAGGAAAGAAAACGAACAGATGAACACAGGATAAGTGCATGTGGCAGACAGTCTAGTTTACCTCTTTGAAAACTGAAATCTCTGAGCATGGTGATTTTAACAAGTAAAATGTTGTCTAATAGGCAACTGGGGTGGCGGTCAGAAGTCCCAGGTCTGCCTGCTGTCAGCCACTGGACTTGGAACAGTTAGTTCCCTTCAGTCCTCCAAGGGGAAGTTTCTCATCTACAACGTGGAGAAATGAGGACTGCTTCACAGCATCGCCCATAAGATCACATAAGACAATGTATACTTTCAGCTCCCGAATAGTTGCTCAACGAATGCCACCACCCCACCCCCCACCATGATTATAAGTTGATTTATTGGCTTCAGTGGATGGGCAGTGCTTTGGCTGAAAGATGGGTCTGTCCCTTGTCCTTCTGCAAAGTGTTGGTGTGGATGCTGAGGTGATGCTGGGGGAAAAAGTGCTGGGCTAGGAGCCAGATGACCTAGCCTCTAGCTTCTTTTTCTTTTAAATTGTGGTTACAAAACCACATGATATAAAGTTTACCCTCTTAATTTTTAGGTGTACATTTCAGTAGTGTTAACTTTATTCACATTATTGTGTAACAGATCTCTAGAACTTTTTTACCTTGCAAAACTGAAACCCTATATCATGGAACTGCTCCCCTCCCTCTCCTCACAGGCCCTGACAACCACCATTCTGCTTTCTGTTTCCGTGATTTTGACTACTCTAGAAAACTCATGTAAGCCGAATCATACAGTATTTGTCTTATTGTGACTGGCTTATCTTTTACTCAGCATAATGTCCTCAAGTTTCATTCATGTTGTAGCATGTGATAGGATGCTTATTTTTAAGGCTGAGTAATATTCCATTGTAAAATGTATAAACTATGTTTTCTTTATTCATCTGGGAATTTTTTTTTAATTTTTGGCTACACTGGGTCTTTATTGTTGCGTGTGGGCTTTCTCTAGCTGGGGCAAGCAGGCTCCTCATTGCAGGGGCTTTTTGTGTGAAGTATAGACTCTAGGTGCTTGTTCCTAGAAGAAAGAAATCTGTTTTCTTCTGTTCCTAGAAGAAAAGAAGTCCTAAAAGAAATCTGTTCCTAGCTTCTGTAGTAGCTGTGGTGCACAAGTTTAGTTTCCTCACAGCATACGAGACCTTCCTGGACCAAGGATCAAACCTGTGTCCCTGGCACCAGTAGGGAGGTTCTTAGCCACTGGGCCACTGGAGAGGCCTTGCCAGTGGGTTTTTGGACTGCTTCCACCTCTACACTATAGTAAATAATGCTGTAATAACACAGCTGTACAACTACCTCTTCAATATTCTGCTTTCAAATCTTTTGGATATATATCCAGAAGTGAAATTAATTGAAATTGCTGAATCATATGGTAATTGTACTTTTCGTTTTTTGATGAAATTATACCCTTTTCTCAAGTGTACCATTTTACATTCTTACCAGCCATGACAATTTCTTCAGATCCACTCCAACACTTTGCTTTTGTTTTTGTGTGTGAGGTCTGTTTTTTTAATAGTGAAGTGAAGTGAAGTGAAGTTGCTCAGTCATGTCCGACTCTTTGCGACCCCATGGATTGTAGCCTACCAGGCTTCTCCGTCCATAGGATTCTCCAGGTAAGAATACTGGAGTGGGTTGCCATTTCCTTCTCCAGGGGATCTTTCTGACCCAGGGATTGAACCTTGGTCTCCTGCATTCCAGGCAGACACTTTAACCTCTGAGCCACCAATTCTAATTGGTGGGTTTTCCTAATAGCTCAGTTGGTAAAGAATCCACCTGCAATGCAGGAGACCTTGATTAGATTCTTGGACAGGAAGATTCCCTGGAGAAGGGAAAGGCTACCCACTCCAGTATTGTTGGGCTTCCCTTGTGGCAGAATGTAAAGAATCCACCTGCAATGTGGGAGACCTGGGTTCGATTCCTGGGTTGGGAAGATCCCCTGGAGAAGGGAAAGGCTACCCACCCCAGTATTCTGGCCTGGAGAAGTCCATGGACTATCCATGGGGTTGCAAAGAGTCGGACACGACTGAGCAACTTTCACTTCACTTCACCTCATTTCAGTTGGTATGAGGTAATATTTTACAGTGATTTTGATTTCCAGATTACCTGACTTCTAATGTGCTCCTATTTCTTTTATCTAATGGCCTTGTGACTCTTGTGAGATGTTTATGCTCTTTGTTTTAAGGGGGCCTATGGTAGGCTTATCTAGAGGGATGATTTAGATGCAGATGAGGATGGACAGGCAAGGTTCCCAGGTGTATTCATTTCCTAGGGCTGCCTAGCAAAAAACCACAAACTAGTTGGCGAAAACAACAAAAATGTATTGTCTCATGGTTTTGGAGGAGAGAAGGCACAGTATCAGTAGGGATGATCTGAGGGAGAATCTACTCTATGCTCCTTCTCTAACTTCTGATGGTTGTTGGCAATTGTTGGTGTTCCTTGGCTTATAGAAATGTCAACCCATCTCTGCTTTCATGTTTACATGATATTTTCCCTGTGTAGGTAACTATATCCAAATTTCCCCTTTTCATAGATGCCTGTTTTATTAGAATAGGCCTACCCTAATGACCTAATTTTAACCTAATTACTTCTGTAAAAGCCCAATTTTCATATAAGGTCACATTCTAGGTACTGGGGTGTTATGATTTTGGGGGGACACAATTCAATCTGCAACATCAGGCATCTCGTAGCTTGCATTCATAGGTTATTGGAAACATCTACGAACTGAAGAACTAGATCTGGAATCACAGAAGATGAGGACCCAAGGGAGGAAGTCATAATTCATTTACCTATTTCCAGTTTTTTAAGGAATCTCCACACTGTTCTCCATAGTGGCTGTACTAATTTGCATTCCCACCAACAGTGTATGTAAGAGGGTTCCCTTTTCTCCACACCCTTTGCAGCATTTATTGCTTGTAGACTTTTGGATAGCAGCCATTCTGACTGGCGTGAAATGTTACTTCATTGTGGTTTTGATTTGCATTTCTCTTATAATGAGTGATGTTGAGCATCTTTTCATGTGTTTGTTAGCCATCTGTATGTCTTCTGTGGAGAAATGTCTATTTAGTTCTTTGGCCTATTTTTTGATTGGGTTATTTATTTTTCTGGAATTGAGCTGCAGGAGTTGTTTGTATATTTTTGAGATTAGTTGTTCATCAGTTGCTTCATTTTCTATTATTTTCTCCCATTCTGAAGGCTGACTTTTTACCTTGCTTATAGTTTCCTTTGTTGTGCAGAAGCTTTTAATTTTAATTAGTTTCCATTTGTTTATTTTTACTTTTATTTCCAATATTCTGGGAGGTGGGTCATAGAGGATCCTGCTGTGATGTATGTCAGAGGGTGTTTTTCCTATGTTCTCCTCTAGGAGTTTTATAGTTTCTGGTCTTATGTTTAGATATTTAATCCATTTTGAGTTTATTTTTGTGTATGGTGTTAGAAAGTGTTCTAGTTTCATTCTCTTACAAGTGGTTGACCAGTTTTCCCAGCACCACTTGTTAAAGAGATTGTCTTTTCTCCATTGTATATTCTTGCCTCCTTTGTCAAAGATAAGGTGTCCATAGATGCATGGATTTATCTCTGGGCTTTCTATTTTGTTTCACTGATCTATATTTCTGTCTTTGTGCCAGTACTATACTGTCTTGATGTTGGGTTATGACCCAGCAATCCCACTGCTGGGCATACACACCGAGGAAACCAGAATTGAAAGAGACACGTGTACCCCAATGTTCATCATAACACTGTTTATAATAGCCAGGACATGGAAGCAACCTAGATGTCCATCAGCAGATGAATGGATAAGAAAGCTGTGGTACATATACACAATGGAGTATTACTCAGCAGTTAAAAAGAATACATTTGAATCAGTTCAAATGAGGTGGATAAAACTGGAGCCTATTATATGGAGTGAAGTAAGCCAGAAAGAAAAACACCAATACAGTATACTAACGCATGAAATTTAGAAAGATGGTCATGATAACCCTGTATGCAAGACAGCAAAAGAGACACAGATATATAGAACAGTCTTTTATACTCTGTGGGAGAGGGCGAGGGTGGGATGATTTGGGAGAATGGCATTGAAACATGTCTAATATTATGTATTAAATGAATAGCCAGTCCAGGTTTGATGCATGATACTGGATGCTTGGGGCTGGTGCACTGAGATGACCCAGAGGGATGATAAAAGGAGGGAGGAGGGAGGGGGGTTCAGGATAGGGAACATGTGGACGCCTGTGGCAGATTCATGTTGATGTGTGGCAAAACCCATACAATATTGTAAAGTAATTAACCTCCGATTAAAATAAATAAATTTATATTAAAAAATAATAATTCATTTACCTGTTCCCAGAGGCTGGCAGTATAAAAGAAATCTCCAAGCCAGGCAAAAGCTTGGATCTGGGAACGAGGGTAAGATCCTAAGTAAAGTAATGGGGCTGGAGTATGTGCTGTCTTTTGTGTTGGTGGCTGTGGGTCAGTGGGTCTGATTTGCAGGCACAAGATGGTTGATAGCAGTAGGCTCTTTGTTATCCAGTGTCAGTCATTCAGAAATGAAACCACAAGGAAGTGTCTGGGTGAGACAAATTTGTTCCTAGCTTCTGTTTATAAGCTGGGGCAGCCTGGGACTTGAACATATACTGTGTGCAATGGAGTTGAGGGCAAGATCAGATCTGCTGAAACTTACTTCAGTATTCTTCTGGAAAATCTCATGGACAGAAGAGCCTGGTGGGCTAAGGTCCATAGCGTTGCAAAGAGTCAGACATGACTGAGCATGCACGCAGATATGTCACAAGCTTGACTAGAGGCTAGATCTTTTTTGACTTGCCGAGCCCCTGTGATGGCTATTACTAAAGGTCACCCAGATTTTGAAAGTGGTTCTTGGTCTAGTGATTATTTGGTCCATGCCATGACATCATGCTGCTTAGCATGAACTCTAGCTATGGATATAAGATATGTTCAGTTCAGTTCAGTTCAAGTCGTGTCCGACTCTTTGCGACCCCAAGAACCAGAGTACTCCAGGCCTCCCTGTCCATCACCAACTCCCAGAGTTTACTCAACTCATGTTCTTTGAGTTGGTGATGCCATCCAACCATTTCATCCTCTGTAGTCCCCATCTCCTTTTGCCTCAATCTTTCCCAGCATCAGGGTCTTTTCAAATGAGTTAGCTCTTTGCATCAGGTGGCCAAAGTATTTGAGTTTCAGCTTTAACATGTAGTAAATGCTGTAATATGCCACCTAAATTCCCCTTCACCAATAAATGATTTTTCTCCCTAGTGGCTGGAAATGCTTCTGGTTTACTTTGGAAATTTCCCTGGCCTGGAGAAAGTTTCCTTGCCCCAAAGCCATACATCCTTTCTGGGGTAGCCTGCATCCAATGAGTGCTTAGTGAAAAAAAACCCATGGATTTTTCTGCAGAATGGGTAATTCTGAAAGGCTTAAATATGAGCTTGCTGTGCAGTCAGCTGAAGCCTGGCTTTTCAGTCTATCCAATCCTATATCCTTTCCTTCCCATCCACAGACTTAGATCTTGAGTGTGTCTTAATGAACTTCATACATGTTAATTTCCAACTCAGAACTCTCTTCCCAAAGAAACTGAAGCACAATATCTTCCAAATAGAAGAGGCCTGAACTTGAAGATGAGCATCCCAACTCCACAGAGACAGGCCCTGGAAAAAGAAATGACTGTAACTGGCATGTGATTGTGGTCAGAACATGTTTCTCTCATAAATTAAGTAGGGAATGGACAGATCCATGCTCCAACTTTCAAAGACACATGACTAGGGAGCATCTTTTTGGCTTTGATTCAAGATCATGAATATGTGAAGAGAATGGCATTATAGTGGAAAATACTCTAACTGTGTATTTGTTTAAAGATATTTCTTAATCAGGGAAGTCACTTTCACCATAAAGCAGACATGCACAGCATTGTTACATCTGGCAGGTGTGAAAAGCAGTGGTTCAGACAATGTTTTCTGCCCAGGCTTGGGCCCTGCACAAAGAGATGGGCGTTCTTTGGCCCTGGTTCTGTGTAAATGCATCCCATCTGGTGTGAACTTCTTAGCACTTGGCAGAGCTACTTTCTAAGAAAAGAGGAATTTAAGAGGGGCTTTTGCAAAGTCAGCAAGTAGAACTTCCAGCTGTTTAAAAGATGTTTTGCAGGGTTAGGAGTGTGGGGCAGTAATAACTGACTGGAGGTGGGGATGTGATTAGAAATCTCCCACCTGCAGACTTGGACAAATAGACATGTGCTAATCTTTATTTACATCAAGATGAGATGAATCTGAAGTGTCTTTTACTCTAAATACAACTGACATTTCTAGGTGTTCACAGGTTGGAACCAGGCCTCATGGATAACTGATCCCTATTTTAGGCCATAAGAGCCTTAATTCTTCTTTTTTTTTAAATTGAATTATAGTTGACTTATAATATTCTGAGTTTCAGGTATACAACATAGTGATTCAATAATTTATACATTGTGAAATGATCACCATGATAAGCCTAGTTACCATCTGTCACCATATAAAGTTATTACAATATTTTTGACTGTATTCACTATATAGTATATTGCATTCCTGTGACTTACTTTATAACTAGAAGTTTGTACCTCTAATCTGCACCTATTTGCCTATCTCCCCATTCCCCCTCCCCTCTGGCAACTACCAATGTGTTCTCTGTGTCTGAGCCTGCTCTTGTTTCATCTATTTTTTTTTTTTTTTCGATTTCTACCTGTAAGTGTTATCATACGGTATTTGTTTTTCTCTGTCAAACTTATTTCACCTAGCATAATACCCGCTAGGTCTATCCATGTTGTTGTAAATGGCACAATTTTATTCTTTTTATGGTTGAGTAATATTCTATGATGTATGTATTATATATATTTTTTCATGTTTTCTTTATTCATTCACCCAGCAATGGACACTAAGTTGCTTTCATACCTTTGCTATTATAAATAATACTGCAGTGAACGTAGAAGTACATGTATCTTTTCAAATATGTGTTTTATTTTCTTTGGATAAATGCCCAAAAGTGGAATTGCTGCATTGTATGGTGGTTCTATTTTCAATTTTATGAGGAAATTTCATATTTTTTTCTACTATAGTTGGACTCTCTGAGAGTGCACAAAGATTCCTTTCTCTCCGTATCTTTGAAAATACTTGTTACTTCTTGTCTTTTTGATAATAGTCATGTGACAGTTGTGAGGTGGTATCGCTTTGTGATTTTGATTTATATTTCCCTGATGAGTGATATTGAACATCTTTTTATGTGCTTGTTGGCCATCTGTAGGTCTTCTTTGTAGAAATATTTATTCAGATCCACTGACCACTTTTTAATTGGGTTGTTTGTTTTGATATCAAGTGATATAAGTAATTCATATTTTGAATCTCAACCCATTATCAGACATATCATTTGCAAATATCTTCTCCAATTCTGTAGATTGACCTTTGATTTATTGATGGTTTCCTTTACTGAGCAAAAGTTTTAGTTTGGTGTACTCCCATTTGTTTATTTTTAATTTGTTGCCCAAAACAAGACAGGTTCCTCCCAAAGTGTTGCTAAAACTAGTGTCAGAGAGTTATAGTTTCAAGTCGTATGTTTAAGTCTTTAACTGTTTTGAGTTTACTTTTGTACATGGTGTATGAAAATGGTCCAGTTTTCTTAATACCATTTATTGAAGAGACCATCTTTTTCTTGTATACTCTTGATATCTTTGTTGTAGATTAATTCACCATATAAGAAAGGGTTTATTTCTAGACTCTGTTCCACTGAGTTACCTGTTTTAATGACAGTATCATACTCTTTTGACTAGTATAGCTTTGCAGTATAGTTTGAAATCAGGGAACATATATCTCCTTCTTTGTTCTTCTTTTTTAAGATTTCTCTGGCTTATTTAAATTCTATGCAGAGTACATCATGAGAAACGCTGGGCTGGAAGAAGCACAAGCTGGAATCAAGCTTGCCAGGAGAAATATCAATAACCTCAGATATGCTGATGACATCACCCTTATGGCAGAAAGTGAAGAGGAACTAAAAAGCTTCTCGATGAAAGTGAAAGAGGAGAGTGAAAAAGTTGGCCTAAAGCTCAACATTCAGAAAACGAAGATCATGGCATCTGATCCCATCACTTCATGGGAAATAGATGGGGAAACAGTGGAAACAGTGTCAGACTTTACTTTGGGGGCCTCCAAAATCACTGCAGATGGTGACTGCAGCCATGAAATTAAAAGACGCTTACTCCTTGGAAGAAAAGTTATGACCAACCTAGATAGCATATTCAAAAGCAGAGACATTACTTTGCTGACTAAGGTCCGTCTAGTCAAGGCTATGGTTTTTCCAGTAGTCATGTATGGATGTGAGAGTTGGACTGTGAAGAAGGCTGAGTGCCAAAGAACTGATGCATTTGAGATGTGGTGTTGGAGAAGACTCTTGAGAGTCCCTTGGACCGCAAGGAGATCCAACCAGTCCATTCTGAAGGAGATTATCCCTGGGATTTTTTTGGAAGGAATGATGCTAAAGCTGAAACTCCAGTACTTTGGCCACCTCATGGGAAGAGTTGATTCATTGGAAAAGACTCTGATGCTGGGAAGGATTGGGGGCAGGAGGAGAAGGGGACGACCAAGGATGGGATGGCTGGATGGCATCATGGACTTGATGGACGTGAGTCTGCATGAACTCTGGGAGTTGGTGATGGACAGGGAGGCCTGGCGTGCTGCAATTTATGAGTTCGCAGAGTCGGACGCTACTGAGCAACTGAACTGAACTGGCTATTTGGATTCTTTTGAGTTTCCATTCAAATTATTTGTTCTTGTTCTGTGAAAAGTAAAAAATACCATGGGTGTTTTGAATGGGACTTCATCAAACTTGTAGATTGTTTTGGGTGATATGGACATGTTAACAATATTCTTCCAATCATAAATACATTTTAACAATATTCTTCCAATCATGAATACATTTTAACAATATTCTTCCAATCCATAAGCACAGTATTTCTTTCAATTGTGTCATCTTCAATTTCTTTCATCAGTGTCCCTATACTTTTCAGGGTATAGTTTTTTTCATCTTATTGGTGAAGTTTATATTCAGATATTTTATTTAATTTTTTGATTCAACTGTAAATGGAATTTGTAAAATTCTCTTTCTGATAACTTGTTATTAATGTATAGAAATGCCATTAATTTCTGTAAATTTTTATCCTGCAACTTTACTGAATTCATTTATTAGATATAATAGTTAGTTATTTATTTGATAGAACTTAGGGTTTTATACATATAGAATCATGTCACCTGCAAATACAGCTTTACTTTCTTTCCAATTTGGATGCTTTTTATTTCCTTTTCTTGCCTACTATTGCTAGGACTTCCCATACTATGTTGAATAAAAGCTACAGGAGTAGGCATCCTCGTTTGTTTCCTGATCTTAGAGGAAAAGCTTTCAGCTTTTCACCATTGAAAATGATGTCAGCTGTGGGTTTATAATATATGGCCTTTATTATGCTAAGGTATGTTCTCTGTATATCCACTTTGATAGTTTTTAAAAAAATCATAAATGTTGAATTTTGTGAAATACTTTTTCTGCATATATTGAAATGATCATATGATTTTTATTCTTCAATTTATTAAGATGGTGTATCACATTGGTTGGATGTTAAACCATCCTTATATCCCTGGAACTAATTCAACTTGATCATGGTGTATGATCCTTTTAATATATTGTTGAATTCAGTTTGCTGATATTTTGTTGAGTATTTTTGCATCTTGGTTCATTAGAGATGTTAGGAAGTAATTTTCTCTTTTGATAGTGTATTTGTCTGATTTTGGTATCAGGGTAATTGTGGTCCTACAAAATGAGTTTGGAAGTGGTCCTTCCTCAGATTTTTTTTTTAAGAATACCCCGAGGATAGGTGTTAAGTTCTTTAAATGTCTGATGTTTGTCCGTCCTGGTTGCAGCATGTGTGCTGGGCTGAGGTGATGGGGCTTGGGGTGCTTGCCCAGCCTAGTTACAGGTGAGTGAGCTGATCTCTGTATGGGGTAGGTGGGGCTCAGGGTGCTCTCTCGTCTTGGCTGCTGCTGTTCTGTTGTGCAGGGAAGGGGGACTCAGGGTGCCCACCCATCCTGGCTGTGGCTCAGTCTCTGTGTAGGGTGACAGGGCTCAGGCTGCTTGCTAAGACTGGTTACTGCTTGGACTGCTTGCAGACCCAGCTGTGGTCTGTGCGCCATTTGAGATGGTGGGGCTCAGGGCAATGTCTGGCTCAGTTTTGGTAGAGCCTTAATTCTGATAATGCCATTCAGTGCGCAAAACCTTCCATGGCTGTTCACTGGTTAACAGTCCAGTCGTCTCTTGAGTTGAGGGTCAGAATCTTCCACGATGAAGACCCAAGGAAAACTTTGATGCTACCCACTAGTATCTCTGGTCTCCTCCTTCCAGTCACATGGGTGATTGTCCTTCCAGCACTTTGACATTAGCCAAGGCCATGAAGTTTGATTTTGTCAATGAAATGTGAATAGAATTGACATAGGTCATATCTAGGTGGAAATGTGTAAGAATTGGAAAATCACTCTTCATGGTTCTTCTTCCCTTGCTCCACTGATCATGGAAGTATGCGTAACAGTGGAGGTGCCACAATACTGGAGAATCCTTGAATGCTGTACCAATGTGAGGAAAAATTACCCTGGTTAGGTACTCAGACTAACTAGGGACTTTGGGCTAGAAATCAGCTTTTATTGTGCATTATCATTGACATTTGGTGCTGTTATTACAGCACAACTTACTTTATTATGATTGATAACAGAATTCTCTCTCCTATTATAGCTTTACCTAAAGCTACTTTCCTTACTGGGAAGAACATGTATTTTGGCATCAGAAGACTTACATAGCCTTTACCTTTAGAGGAAGGAGATAAACAACATTTCCCGTATACAGTAGTTTTCTTGGCTCACAGTAGGTCAACATAAAATATTTTCATCTCTTCTCTCCATCCCAACACACCCCAGCCATATCAGAATATTTGTTTTTTGCCTCCACACACCCACAGACAAGAAATTTCTCCTGAATTCTTTTTTTAAAACTGAGTTTTAAATAAATTCCAGTGTTGCAGGGGACATTGTTAGAACTAGTCACAAAGCAGTCTGAGGTTTATACATATCAAAGAAGCTGATCTGGGTTTGTTAACAGAAGAGTATACATTGCTAAAAGTCAGAAAGATGAATAGAGTAATATATGAATTAGGAAGATAACTGCTCTAAAATCAAGCTCTCTTACATGTATAGAATGTTACTATTTAATGAAAAGTGAACACTTTTATATCTTTTACTTATAAGACCTCAGTGGCGTATTGCATTTTGTCATTCATTCCAAAATATTTATTAAGCTTTTACCATATGCCAAGGGGTGTTTTAGGCACTGGGATAAAGCAAAGGATAGGATAGACCAGAATTCTACCCTTAAAGTATTTTCTTCTTAAGAAGGAGAGATAAAAGGTAAAAAATTAGACAATAAATAAACCAACTAGTTTCAGCTGGTGATAAATATTATGAAAGAAATAAACATGTGTGGCAGAAAGGGATAGTGTTGTGGTACTTATTTGGTATGGGTAAGAAAACCTCTTTCAGGAGTGATAGGTGTGCTGAGTGCTGAAACTGAGAGCCAGCCAAAAATGTCTTGGGCAAGAGGGAGAAAGCAAGTGAGATGCTTTGGAGCATGAAGGGATAAGAAGAGAGGACACTGTGACTAGGGCAATAGAGGAGAGCAGAGGAGAGAGCATATGGAATAAGGTGAGAGAGGCAGGCATGGGTCAGAATAGTCAAAGTCTGTGGTCTTATTCTTGGTAGGGCTTGCTTATTTTCTTTTGTTATGAGCTTATATTAGTTTTTTAAATTTAAGTATATTTACTGAATATATATTATATATTGAAGTTTATTTGTTATGTATATATATGTGCTTATTGAATACCTACATGTATATATTTTTTCAGATTGTTTTCCCTTACAGGTTGTTACAAAATATTGAATATAGTTCCCTGTGATATACATGATGTCCTTTTTGGTTGTTTCTTTTATATGGAGTAGTGTGTATATGGGTTTCCCAGGCGGTGCAGTGATAAAGAATCTGCATGCCAAACGCAGGAGAAAGGTTCAGCCCTGGGGTCAGGAAGATTCTGTGGAGTAGGAAATGGCAACTTGCTCCAATATTCTTGGCTGGAAAATTCCATGGACAGTAGAGCCTGGTGGGCTGCAGTCCGTGGGGTCACAATGAGCCAGATGTGACTGAACATTTATGCACAAGTGTATATATATTAACCCCTAGTCCTAATTTATCCCCTCTCTTTTCCCCCTTTGGTAACCATATACTTGTTTTTATGTCTATGAGTCTATTTCTGTTTTATATATAAGTTCACTGGTTTCTTTTTTTTTAGATTACACATATGAATGATATCATATGATATTTGTCTTTGTCTGGCTTACTTCACTTAGTATGGTAGTCTCTAAGTCCATCCATGTTGCTGCAAATGGCATTATTTTGTTATCTTTTATGGCTAATATTCCATTGTGTATATATACATATATATACACCACATCTTTTTTATCCATTCATCTGTCAATGGACATTTAAGTTGTTTCTGTGTCTCAGCTATTGTAAATAGTGCTGCAGTGAACACTGGACTGTGTATATCTTTTTGAATTATGTGTTTTTTTTTCTGGATATATGCCCAGGAGTGGAATTGTTGGATATATGGGAGGTTTATTTTTAGTTTTTTAAGGAACCTTCACATTGTTCTGTTGAGCATCTTTTTATGTGCTTATTTGACATACACACATAATATATATTATTTGTTTTTCTGCTGTGAATGTTCAAATCTTCTGTTGATTTTTAAAAACTGGCTCTTTTGTTCTCCTACTATTGAGTTTTGAGAGTTCTTCTCGGATTTCATATAAAATCTATTATCGGATTGGTGCTTTGTAAATATTTTTTCTCAGGCTCTGACCTTTCCTTCCTGTCTCTTAACAGTGTCTATCAGTTTATCAATTTGTTTTTTTATGGATCATGGTTGTACTGTCTTATCTAAGAAAAAAATCTTTGCCTGATTCAAGGCCACAAAATTTTTTTCTGTGTTATCTTCTAAAAGTTTTATAGTTGAGGTTTTTAAATTTTGCAAATATTTATTCATATTTTCTTTATTACTTTATTCATCAACAAACACTTACTTAGGCTATTTCTTTGCCTTGGCTATTGTGAATAATGTTTCAATGAATATGGGGAAACAGATATCTCTTTGAGACAGGGATTTCAAATTCTTTGGCTATAAACCCAGAAGTAGGGTTGCTGGATCATATCATAGTTCTATTTTTAATTTTTGAGGTACTTCTATGCTCTTTGGCATGGTGGCTGTACCAGTTTTACATTCCCACTAACAGTGACTGAGGATTCCCTTTTCTGTGAATTCTTTCCAACACTTACTTCTCTTTGATAATAGCCATTCTAACAGGTGTGAAATAATATCTCACAGTGATTTGATTCGCATTTCCCTGGCTGTTAGTGATGTTGAGCACATTTTCATGTACCTGGTGGCCATTTCATGAACCCGTATTTCTTCTTTGGAAAAATGTCTACCCAGGGTTCTTTTCCCATTCTTTAATCATATGATTTGTTTTTTTGCTATTGAATTGCATGAGTTCCTGATATAATTTGATATTAACCTCGTATCAGGTATATGGTTTGCAGATATTTTTGAACCCATTCCATATGTTGTCTTTCACTTTGTTGATTTTTTTCCTTCTGTTGTGTGGAGTTTTTATGTAGTCTCATTTGTTTGTTTTTGCTTTTGTTGCTTGTGCTTTTGATTTCACCTACAAAAAACTGCTGCCAAGATCAATCTCAAGGAGACTTTTTATTTTTTTGCTATTGAATTGCATGAGTTCCTGATATAATTTGATATTAACCTCGTATCAGGTATATGGTTTGCAGATATTTTTGAACCCATTCCATATGTTGTCTTTCACTTTGTTGATTTTTTTCCTTCTGTTGTGTGGAGTTTTTATGTAGTCTCATTTGTTTGTTTTTGCTTTTGTTGCTTGTGCTTTTGATTTCACCTACAAAAAACTGCTGCCAAGATCAATCTCAAGGAGACTTTTTCTCTAGGTGTTTTACGGCTTCTGGTCTCACATTTAAGTCTTTAATCCATTTCAAGTTAATTTTTGTGAGTGTGCAGTTTAGTTTTTACATTAGATCCTCATGTGATCTACTTGGCTCATTTTTCTATATTGTTTGAAATATAAATAAGAATTAGCTTTTTCGTATATGAATGCTTTAGCACCATTTTTTGAAAAGACTATTATTTCTCCATTAAATTGCCATCTGTTTCTTTGTTAAAAAAATCAGTTGGGTACATATGTGTGGGTCTATTTCTGAACCCTATATGATTCCATTGATCTATTTGTCTATAATAATATCACAATATCTT
>SJYC01101762.1:0-14388 GCA_006408675.1 Madoqua kirkii
TTTGTAATATTTTGTAATTTTAAGTGTATATTTCTTCACAACTTTTGTCAGACTGAATTGTATTTATATTTTTGATGCTTTTGTAAATGACATTTAAAAAATTTCCTGTTAATGATTATTTATTGCTAGTATATAGAAGTACAATTGAATTTTGAATACTGGCAATGTATTCTTCTTCTTTGTTATACTTAGTAGGCTTAGAAGTGATTTTGTATAGAGAATTTTCTAAGTAGATGGTTCTGTTATCTATGAATAAAGACAGTTTTGTTTCATCTTTTCCAATCTGGATGCCTGCTATTTCATTTTCTTGCTTGATTATACTTACAAACTCTGTCCCAACCCCCAGTACAATGTTGAATAGAAGTAAAAAGAGTAGACATCTTTATCATATTCCTGATCCTCGGAGGGAAAACATTCAGTCTTTTACCACTAAGAATGACTCTAGCTGTAGGGTTTTCACAGGTGCCCTTTATCAGACTGAGGAAGTTCCATTCTTTTCTTAGTCTGCTAAGAGTTTTCAACAGAAATGGATGTTGGATATTGTCAAGTGCTTAACATTGTTTTTTTTTTTTTGGATTTATTGATGGCTATATATATATATATGTATATATATATATATATGTTTGTTCATATAGTGAATTATATTAATTAATTTTTTGAATACTAAAACAACTCTAGATTCCTAGGCTTGATCCTACTTGGTCATGATGAATTGCCTTTTTTTTTACATTTTTAAATTCAATTTGCTAAAAATTTTTTCATATTGCATCTTTGTTTATATGGCAAATTACATCTAATGTGATTACTAATATGCTTAGGTTTAAGTCTATCATTTTGCTATTTGTTTTGTATTTGTCCCGTCTTCACTTCCTTTTCTCTTATTTTAGATTGATAATTTTTTATTATTCAATTTTATCTCCTTTTTACTTTTTAGCGAATTCTCTTCATTTTGTTATCTTAATGGTTTATTTAAGGTTTATAGGGCTTCCCTGGTGGCTCAGACAGTAAAGAATCTGCCTGCAAATGTAGGAAACCTGGGTTTGATCCCTGGTTTGGGAAGATCCGCTGGAGAAGGAAATGGTGACTCATTCCAGGATTCTTGCCTAGGAAATTCCACGGACAGAGGAGCCTGGTGGGCTATAGTCCATGGGGTCACAAAGAGCTGGACGTGACTGAGCAACTAACAAACTAAGGTTTAATAGTATATAGACTAACTTAGTATTCCCTTTGGGAACCTTGGGGAAGAAATAGAGAAGGGTTGTTTGGCTCTCTTCCCTGGGCCCCATGATCTTTTTAGTGGACCTAAAGCCCAGGGATACCTTGGGTTCCAATACTTCGAGTGAGTATGATATACTCAGTGTAAGTTTTGTAGTTAAGGGTCAATTTGTCCTGTTTTAAAAATTCTAGTTAGCTTCTTTCTGACAATTATACAAAGAAAGATTATAGAAGTCACAGAGGAAGCCCCTGAAAATCTACCAGGAAGGCTGATGGAACAGTCTGGAAATACTAATACAAGGGTAAGTGACAAGGGCAGCAGAAGCCTGGTTTAGACCAGTCCCTGTGCTCATCCCATGTGGAGGTTCAGTTACCTTATTGCTCAAAAGAGGATGCTCTTCTCAGGTGAGACCTCCCACCTCCCTACCCAGCCTGGCACATGACATATGTTGACATGGTTTGGCACAACTCTAGATTTTAAAGTGCTGGTAGTGTGGAATGCTGAGAAATTTCTGGACCGAGTCTCTTTAGTTCCTCAAGAGTTCCACATTCTTTACCTGCAGGTCTTTGCCTGTGTGGTCATCTCATCTTGAAGTACTCTCCTCTTGTTGCCCACTCTGTGTGCCTATTTCCTAGAGATCTCAACTGAAGGTGAATCTTCCTCCAGAGAGTTTCTCCCAAATTCTTCCTACCCACATACCTGAAGTGTTAGATCACCTTCCATGTGCTTCCATTGTGTCCCCATCCTGTCTCAGATGATGCCCTCTTCCTTACAGAGCTTATGCTCCAGTGGGGAGAGAGAAAAAGAAATGACATCTTTTGACATCTGTTATTTACTCCATGCCAGACCTCGTTCAATGTTCTGCAGATTGCCAATAATGTTGTGGCATGGATAAACCAATGAGATTGCTAGTAAGGCAGGCAGATGGTTTGCACAGAGAGAACTGTGCCTTGGAAGGGTCTATCTTGGAGGTTTTGGTGAGGGATTGAGAGTAAGGTGGTGCTAGTGATAAAGAGCCTTCCCTGGTGGCTCAGAAGATAAAGCGTCTGCCTGCAATGCACGAGGCCCCAGGTTCGATTCCTGGGCTGGGAAGATCCCCTGGAGAAGGAAATGGCAACCACTCCCGTATTCTTGCCTGGAGAATCCCATGGACAGAGGAGCCTGGCGGGCTACAGTCCATGGGGTTGCAAAGAGTCAGACATGACTGAGTGACTTCATACACAGTGGTAAAGAACATGCCTCTAATGCAAGACACATGAGAGACTCAGGTTTGATCCCTAGATCAGGCAGATCCCCTGAAGAATGGCATGGCAACCCACTTCAGTACTGAGGCTAGGGGAATCCCATGGACAGAGGAGTCTGGCAGGCTACAGTTCATAGGGTCACAAAGAATTAGACACAACTGAAGCAAGTTAACACACACACACACACACACACATGCACACACACACACACATACACACACAGAACAAACCATCCTTAGTAGCACAGAGAGAGTTAAGGCCCTTCCCCTTCACATCTTCCTGCAGTTTTCCCTCCAACTAAGGCAACTCTGATGACCATCTGGGATATGGATTTATTCTCGTCCACCAACCAGGCTAATAATGATTGTCTTGACTTCTAATATGTACTAATTTTGCCTGTATTATTGAAATTATGTGTATATATTTTTTGTGTCTGAAGAACTCTCATCTTATATGACCCAGGAATTATACTTCTTATATATTATTATTATTATTTGTTGTTGTTCAGTTGCTAAGTTGTGTCTGACTCCTTGTGATCTCATGGACTGCGACATGTCAGGTTTTCCTGTCCTTAACTATCTCCTGGAGTTTGCTCAAATTCAGGTCTATTGAGTCAGTCATGCTATCTAACCATCTCATCCTCTATCACCCCCTTCCCTCCTGCCTTCCAATCTTTCCCAGCACCAGGGTCTTGTCCAATGAGTTGTCTCTTTGCACATGGTGACTAAAGTATCAGACCTTCAGCATCAGTCCTTCCAATGACTATTCAGGGTTGATTTCCTATCAGATTGACTGGTTTGATCTCCTTGCAGTCCAAGGGACCCTCAAGAGTCTTCTCCACACCATAATTCAAAAGCATCAGTTCTTCAGCACTTAGCCTTCTTTATGGTTCAACTCTCAAATTCACACATCACTACTGGAAAAACCATAGGTTTGACTATATGGACCTTTCTCAGCAAATGGAGGTCTCTGCTTTTTAATATGCTGCCTAGGTTTTGGGCTTCCTTGGTGGCTCAGATGGTAAAGCATCTGCCTGCAATGCAGGAGAACCAGGTTTGATCCTTGGGTTGGGAAGATCCCCTGGAGAAAGAAATGGCACCCTACTCCAGTACTCTTGCCTGGAAAAGTCCATGGACAGAGGAGCCTGGTAGGCTACAGTCCATGTGGTTGCAAACAGTTGGACACAACTGAGTGATTTCACTTTTTTTCTTTCTAGGTTTGTCATAGCTTTCCTTGTAAGGAGCCAGTGTCTTTCAATTTCTTGGTTGCAGTCACTGTCCACAGTGATTTTGGAGCCCAAGAAAATAAAATATGGTGCTGTTTCCACTTTTCTCCCTCTATTTGCCACGAAGTGATGGGACCAGATGTAATGATCTTAGTTTTTTGAATGCTGAGTTTTAAGACAGCTATTTCACTCTCCTCTTTCACTCTCATCAAGAAGCTCTATAGTTCTTTTCACTTTCTACCTTTAGAGTGGTATCATCTACTCGTCTGAGGTTGTTGATATTTTTCCGAGCAATCTGGACTCCAGCTTGTGACTCATCCAGCTTGGCATTTCACATGATGTACTCTGCCTATAAGTTAAATAAGCAAGGTGACAACATACAGCCTCGTCATACTCCTTTCCCAATTTTGAATCAGTCAGTTGTTCCATGTCTGGTTCTAACTGTTGCTTCTTGACCTACATTCAGATTTTTTTAAGGAGACAGGTAAGGTGGTCTGGTGTTCCAGTCTCTTGAAGAATTTTCCACAGTTTGTTTTGACCTACACATTCAAAGACTTTAGCATAGTCAGTGAAGCAGAAGTAGATGTTTTTCTGGAATTCCCTTGCTTTCTCTATGATCTGACAAATGCTGGCAATTTGATCTCTGGTTCCTCTGCCTTTTCTAAACCCAGCTTGAACATCTGGAAATTATTGTTTCATGTACCGTTGAAGCCCAGCTTCAAGGATTTTGGGCATAACCTTACTAGCATGTGAAATGAGCACAGCTGGTTGGTAGTCTGAACATTCTTTGGCATTGCCATTCTTTGGGATTGTAATGAAAACTGACCTTTTCCAGTCCTGTGGCCACTGCTGAATTTTCCAAACTTGCTGGCATATTGAGTGTGGCACTTTCACAGCATCATCTTTTAGGATTTGAAATAGCTCAACTGGAATTCCATCACCTCCACTAGCTTTGTTCATACTAATTCTTCCTACAAATAAAAGACAAAGACAAATTTTAAGGGAAAAATGGGTGAAGAATGAAATGAAGTAGGAAAGAAGATAATTTTAAATTTCAGTGTCCTTATTTTTAAGTAAAAGGTCATCCATGAGAAAAAGGGAATTTTTAATCTAGTGAAATGAAAGGCTCAGAGCTGAAACATAATAGTGAGAAAGTCTGGATAAAATTAAAAGTAAGATGAAAGTCTAAAAATAAAGCATAAAAATATGAAAATGAAAGAGTTAAAGGATAATAATTATAGGCCATGATGTATGAAGTAAAAAAGTTAAACAGATCTTTAAAATGTAAAATAGGAATAAAACAGTTGAAAAATAAAGGTGAAATGTTAAAAAAATGTATATGTATGCACACACACATATGTTGCTAAATGATTAAGGAAACATTTTTAAAAGAAAATAGAAATTTAAAAAATGTGAGAAGGGGGAGAAAGCATAAAACAAAGCATATAAATCTTAAAAAATAAATCATTGGTGAGGCTGAGCATCTTCTGATCAATTAATTGGGCAGCAGGAACTCTGGGAAGAAGTCAAGTGGTACTCCTAACCCTCCCTCCTTTATCAGCCCAGAGACAACACTTCTGTCAAACAGCTGGTGGGGATGTGAACCTAGGGCAGAAGGTTCAAGCTGCATTCCTTCTGGTCTTAGCACGGGTCATTCTGTGTGTTTGGGAAGAACGCTAACTCAATGGATGAACAGTGCTTGTAAAGCTCTTAGCATCTTGACGGCACCTAGTGGCATTTGCTAAATATTCTAAAGGATTGGGTCAGTGGTGGTTGGTGGTCAGTGAAGAGAAGCAAAAGGGGCCTTAGCATTTGATACTATCAAATCCTGCTTCCCAGGAAATTGCAGAGGGCTCAGACAATATTTTAGGAGAATCAACGGTAATCACAGTATATATTTGTTTCTGAAATGTGTCTAGCACCACACTAGGTAGGCATTTTCCCACAGATGGTCTCACTTTAGAGCTCACAGCAGCCCTGCAATTATCATATTTCATAGATTCTTAGACCACATTTCCACACACGTTAGCATCTCTAAGATCAACTTGCATGTTGCATTTTACAATCTCTGTGATAAGAGAACCTTATATTGTGGTTTAATTGTCAGTGTGTTTTTCTACATGTACATATAACAATAATGAATCTTACAGTTTATGGTATGTTAGATTCAATGAAATACAGTAGATGCTACACTCCATGTTTTCCAGATGAGAAAATTGAGTCTCCCAGAGTCTAAACAATCTGCCTGACATCACACACTGGTTTGTGTAGAGCCTGGTGTGACATACAGATTCCAAAACTTGTTCTTTTTTCCCTTGGAAACTCGAGGACTCGAAATTATCTAACCCGCACTGGGAAAGTCAAATCCCAGAATGTCAGATCCAAAATGCTTCCAGAAGATGAGTGTGTTCTGTGCATCAGGATAGAGGTGGGCGGCAGTCTTGCCCTGACTTTCCACTCCTCCCAGCTCACTGCATTGCTTCTTCCAAGGATGGTTTCTTCTTTCAGCATCTTTTCCTGTTTTTCTATTTTTGATTTGTTTAGGTTTGTTTGTTTGCTCTATGACTTTGTCCTCCTAGCTGCTGGTTTCCTCAGAGAGTCAAGGAGACAGCCAGCTGGAGCGAAGTATCAGGCACCCATAGTATATTTCTCTCCCACTCGTCTCCAGTTACCTGACAGCTGGATGACTACCTCTAGAAATATATTAGGAGAAGGTGATGGCACCCTACTCCAGTACTCTTGCCTGGAAAATCCCATGGATGAAGGAGCCTGGTAGGCTGCAGTCAATGGGGTTGATAAGAGTCAGACATGACTGAGCGACTTCCCTTTCACTTTTCACTCTCATGCATTGGAGAAGGAAATGGCAACCCACTCCAGTGTTCTTGCCTGGAGAATCCCAGGGATGGGGGAGCCTAGTGGCCTGCTGTCTATGGGGTCGCACAGAGTCAGATACGGCTGAAGTGACTTAGCTGTGGCAGCAGCAGCAGAAATATATTTCGGCCTCTGAGACTGATGTGCCAGAGAAGCATCAGCAGAAGCACCATGTCTGCTGCGTTCCCAGTCCAGAAGGAACAATGTTATGTTCTCATGGGAACAGTTTATTCTCATAGTACTGTGATTTAAGCTTACAGAGAGAAATGGCCAGTTACAGAGTCATTTCCCTGAATGCTCTGTTTTCATTGCCTGGAGGTTCTTAACGCTAAATGGTAATGGTGTACATCTGGAGAAGCCTGGTGGGGTCTCTGTGGACACCTTGGCTCTCTGGTTTCTATCAAAGGGCCTTATCAGTCTTTTAACAAGGGCTTGCAAATGTTGAAATAAATTTCTGAAGGCCAGGGAAATGCAGAGCTGAGTGATCCTTTGATCCAAGCCCTTCGTTATGTAGATAAGAAAAGGGAGGCTCAGAGGGGTGAAGAGGCTGGCCAGAATCACATAGCAGATTGTGGCCATGACTGCAATCCAGGTCACTCACCAAGGTCATCCAGGAGTTATAGAAAATGTACATCAATGTTTGGTGTGACTATTAGGAAACCTTCTTGAGATTGGGGAGGCTGCTTATCTCTACTAGGCACTAGGCTTCTCACTAATTTCCTTGTTTCTGTCCCTCCCCTGACTAATCTAACATGTTCAGGCTGCAAGATTCTTCTTGGTAGAACTTCTGATCACATCTCTTTCTGTTCAAAAAACTTGGTGGCTCCTTGGCATTGAAGCTGCTTGTGGTCTGGCACAAACTCCCTCCAGCCTTTACTTTCCCCCACTTGCACAGAGGGCTCTCTCAGCCTGGATGGGCTTTTTGTAAGCCTGCAACCTTTGCTCATGCTATTCTGTGTTCTGAAACACACTTTCCAAAGTTCTGCTCCTGCTTTAAACCTGGCTTATTATCGGGAGGATGGTTGAGCCAGGTCTGGGGATGGCAGGCTATGCTGGGGCATGCCTCTTTGCTATTTACAGACTTCTCTGCCCAATGAAGTATGCAGGCAAATGGGTACCACTAGGTGGTCCAGGCGAGGGTACTCAATGCAATGTGTAGGAAGGCAGTTTGGTTTGGGTACAGCCTTGTAGTGAATGCTTGGTGGGCAGTGGGCATCTGGGCAAGTGATCTGGCAGTGAATGTCAGAACTCCACCTTCTGGGGTGGGACATTTCAGTGTCAGATGTTGGAGACACAGAAGCAAGCCACAGAGATGGGGCCTTACCTGCAGGAAACTTGCAGATAGGTGAGTAAGACAGATATTAAGCATTGGCGATTTCATAAAATGTGCATCGAATCCTATGATTGTCATTTCTCAGATACGGACACTGAGTCTTACTGAGGTTGACAAACTTCCTTGGGTCCCTCCGTGAACCAGTTTCAGAGACATTTCCAAGGCCTATGCTCTTATCAGAGACAATTTCTTTTCTGGAGAAACCAGGGGTCAGGGCTGATTGATAAGGCAATGAGTTGGGTCTGGAGTAAATATTATTACTATTAATAATGGGCATATTCATGGGAGAAAGATGATTCTCCCTTTACATGATTACTATCTGCCATGTGTAAGATAGAATCATCCTAAGTGCCTTGCCTATGTTAATTTAAATGTCTCAATAACTCTGTGTAGTAGCAATTAACCTCTCTATTTTATAGCTGCAAAGATTAGACATGACAAATACATTGTCCAAGACCACCCAGCTAGGGTGAAGAAAGGTGTTCAACCTAGAATGGTCTGTCTGTAAAATCAATGTTCTTTCCAGTAGACCAGGATACCTCTCTACCGACATTTGTCTAAAAACCAAAGAGAGCTTATTTTTTTTCCTTCTTGAGGAGAATGAGGGAGAATGAGATAAGGGCTATATAGACAGTGAAAACTGAAACTAGTCTAAATCCTGGGAGTCACCTTGAATTTCTCTCCATGACACAACTCCCATTTCATCTAGACTGCGTGCTCTTATCCTAAATCCACTCTCTCCCCTCCACCTCCCCTGTTACCACCCTATGTTTAAGCCATCTTTCCGAGGAATTTGGCCTATGCACATGGGCAGATGATAGTGCCATTTACTTTAATGGAGAGGGCTAAGGGAAGGTCAAGTTGAGGGGTGAAAGCATTGTAAATCAAATTTTGTTTGACCATAGTGAACTTGACTGTTTACTAGACATCCAAGGGGAGATGTCAAATAGCAGTTACATATTGTAATCAAGAATCTGACTCCATTTTTAATGTTTGATGGCTGACAACTTTCAGGACTCACCTATCTATCTACAACTTTCAAGCCACATCTGAAAAAGCTGATAAGACAGCCTGGGCACTGGGCTGGGAAGACCAAAATGGTAGTTTCCTGCTTTTCTCCTCTATTTCCCCCAACTCAGGCTTCTTTACAGCTAAAGGATCCTTAATTCCTGTGTCACAGTTAAGTCCAGCTCTTTAGTAAACTCTGATTTGAGACTTTGCTCTCCTATGATTGGCCTGAGTTATAGGTCTGGGACTGTGCCTAGGTCTTTCTTCCTAGGTCAATAGCTGTAGCCCTGCCCAGCGTCTCAGTCCTTAACCATAACAGCATCCAACACTGAACCCTTGTGACTTGGGGTCCTTCCTGCTTTATATTATTATAAAAAAAAAAATTTTCATATAACGTTTAAAGGTTACTTTCCATTTACAGTTATTAAAAAATACTGGCTATATTCCTTGTGTTTCACAACACATCCTTGAACCTATCTTACACCCAATAGCTTGTACCTCCTGCTCCTTCACCCCCATGTTCCCCTCAGTCCCCACTGGTAGCCACTAATTTGTTGTATTTTTTAGATTCCACATATAAATGATGTTATACAGTACTTTTCTTTCTCTATTGGACTTATTTCACTTAGCATAAAGCCCTCCAAGTCCATCCATTGCTGCAAATGGCAAAATTTCATTATTTATTTTTATGACTGAGAAGTATTCCATTGTGTATATATCAGTTCAGTTCAGTCCCTCAGTCATGTCCGACTCTTTGTGACCCCGTGAACTTCAGCACAGGAAGCATGGATTTCTCTGTCTATCACCAGCTCCCAGAGCTTACGCACACCACATATATACCATATCTTCTTTAGTTATCTGCTGATGGATACTTAGGTTGCTTCCATATCTTGACAGTTGTTAAGTAGTGCTGCTTGAACACTGGAGTATGTGCATCTTTTCAAATTAATATTTTTGTTTTTGGATATATTCCTAGGAGTGGAATTACTAGATTATATCATTGTTCTGTTTTTAGCTTTTTAAGGAGCCACCATACTGTTTTCCATAATGACTGCACAGGTTTACATTTCTACCAACAGTATGCAAGTGTTGCCTTTTGTCCACATTCTCAATCACATTTGTTATCTGTGTTCTTTTGGATATGACCATTCTGATCAGTGTTAGGTGATATCTCATTGTGGTTTTGATTTGCATTTCCCTGATAATTAGTGATGCTGAACATCTTTCCATGTGCCTGTTGGCCCTTCCTACTTTAGATAATTTCCACAAGGCCAAATCCTGCTCATGAACCCCCAGTCAGTAGTCCTGTTCTATATGAAGAGCAGCTCTGTGTCTGATTCTCATATACTGACCTCCTGTTTTGCCTTTTTTTTTTTTTTGACCCAAAGTAGCAAGAAGTAAGAAGGCAATGGCAACCCACTCCAGTACTCTTGCCTGGAAAATCCCATGGACAGACGAACCTGGTAGGCTGCAATCCATGGGGTCGCACAGAATTGGACACAACTGAAGCGACTTAGCAGCAGCAAGAAGTAAAACCTCACCTCTTTACTACACATTAGCACTTTGTGTCCTCCACTTTATATATGTCTGTGTCTCCTACAGGGTGTTCTCTGAGCCACCTCAGTAATCCTGGTGTAAGGACACACACAAAGCCCCGACAGGCACAGAGCAGGCTGTTGGGGACTGTTTACTGAATAGACACAGAAAGATCTGGAAATGAGCACTCCCTGAGAGAGCTGGGGAGGACTCGTGGAATAGCCACAGAAGAACTGACTTCCTTTTGAAAAAGAAAGGGGAGGTGTGTGGTGAAGGAAGGACTAGAATACTCTTCAACAGTAAATACGGTTTAAAAACTTTCAGGAATGATGGAGTCCAGTTTCCCCACTTAAAATGTTTTCTTTCCTTCCTTCCTTAAGACAAAAGATAACTATTAATAGGAGATCATTGTCTCTTACTGGGCTACTGAAATAATCACCAAATTGTCTCTCTTCTTTGATTCTCACCCCTCTATGGTGGATTATCCACTGAGTGAATCAAAGTAATCTCTGAAAACATAAATCAGACCACATCACTCTCCTATTCAAAAGCCTCCCTCCCAGTGGCTCCTTGTCACACTCTGCAAATTCAGTTCCATGTGCTGGGCTACACAGTTCTCCAGCATCTGTCCCCTCCTACGCCTTTGAGATCTTTTGCTCTTCCTCACTTGGCTAAGTCCCACTGGCCTGCTTTTTGTTCTCTGGCTTTACCAAGCTTGTTCCTGCCTCAGAGCCTTCATACTTGCTATCTTCTCTCTTGTCAAATAAGACCCTTGTATCTGGTTATTTATGGCTGACATCTTTTAATTCAGGTCTCATCTCAAATGTCATTTCCTTAGGCAGTCCTTCCCTGATCTTGCTGTGCAACGCAGCAACCTTCTGTCCATTGATATCCGTGTTCTATTTTCCTATACAGTTCTCATTATCTAAGATATTTATTTATGTCCTTGTTTGATGTTTGTTTATATGCTTGTTCATTGTCTGCCCTCTCCGAGTGGGCCATCTTGTCCATGCTAAAACATGAGCTTTGTGAGGCTGGGAATTCTTGTTTGCTTTATTCTATTTCTAGCCTGTGAAACAGCACTCAGTACATAGTAAGAATTGATAAATATTTGAATGAGTTTTAAAAGCAATTAAAATTAAAAAAAAAAACCCTTCATCTCGAGGTATGATGTTTATTCCAGAGAGTCCTTATTACCACATCTTCTTGGAGCAGATGATAGTTGGGAGGTGTGTGGTCACTGAGTGATATAGACTGAGTGGACTGGGTGTAATCACAAGGTTCAGTCATTTATAAAAAGACTAGAATGTTTATCTACCAGCACATGGTGAGGAGCTTTCTTGCCTCCTAATAAGTCCCAGTGGTTTAATATATAAGGGATCTTTGTAGATAAATGTTAGGCCAGGAAAGAAGTGGGCCAGAGTGTACAATTTTCTCCTGGAATTCAGGTTAAGAGGAATATTGATGACTGCCAAGAAGACATGAATTTACCCCGAGGTTAATAGCACTTAGGGTTCAGAGCTCCTCACTTGTCCGTGTGCCTTCCAAGGCTCCGAGAGGGACTCAAGCAATGCACTTTCATGGTCCTGTGAATCTTTACAATGTTCAAAAGTTAGGTATGTCATGTAAATCAGTCCAGGCCCCTGCCTCTTTGCTTTAGCTTCTAATATATCACACTTTGCCTTGTGTTAACTGGTGTTGGAGGGCTGCAGACGTTGCTGGGATTTTCTTGGGGGGATGTTGGGTCATTTAATTGGGGTTTAGTGGGGCTTCCTGAGTGGTGCTAGTGGTAAAGAACACGCTTGCTATGCAGGAGACATAATGAGACACAAGTTTGATCCTTGGGTTGGGAAGATCCGCTGGAGAAGAGCCTCGCAACCCACTCCAGTATTATTGCCTGGAGAATCCCATGGACAGAGAAGCCTGGCAGGCTATGGACCATAGGGTTTCAAAGAGTCAGACATGACTGAAGTGACTTAGCATGCATGTATGAGATGTGCTGACGTGAATCGCGGTCCCCTCCATGTCTAGTTTAGTTGTGGTGGTCATGCTGGCATAGGAAAGTCTTCCACAACTATTTTTACTACTCACTGGGCTCTGGCAGGGCCAGAGTTGGGGTCCCGGTATGAACACATGTGCTAGTCTATGGCAGCAGAAATACATGGGCAATGGAGAAGAAACAGTATTTGAAATGTATGGTTGCTCTTGTTGAGTCGCTAAGTCGTGTCCAACTCGGCAACCCCATGGACTGCAGCATGCCAGCTCCTCTATCCTCTGCTATCTCCTGGAGTTTGCTCAAATTCATGTCTGTTGAATCAGTGGTGCTGTCTAATCATCTCATCCTTTGTTGCCTTCTTCTCCTCCTGCATTCAATCTTTCCCAGCATCAGGGTCCTTTCCAATGAGTTGGCTCTTCCTATCAGGTGACCAAAGTATTGGAGCTTAGCTTCAGCATTAGTCCTTCCAATAAATATTCAGGGTTGATTTCCTTTAGGATTGACTTGTTTGATCTCCTTGCAGTCCAAGGGACTCTCAATAGTCTTCTCTAGCACCACAATTTGAAAGCATCAATTCGTTGGCACTCAATCTTCCCATACCTTCGTCAGGAAGATCCCCTGAAGAAGGAAATGGCAACCCACTCCAGTACTCTTGCCTGGAAAATCACATGGGTGGAGGAGCCTGGTAGGCTACAGTCCATGGGGTCACAAAGAGTTGGACATGACTGAGTGACTTCACTTTCCTTTCCTTTCCAGTCTTCTTTATGGCCCAGTTCTTACAAATGTATGAGGTCAGAAGCTATTCTGAGAAAGTATTTACAATTATCAGACCTTTAAAATGGTAAGTGGTAGATCTGTTTCTTCTTGGTGCCTGGTCAAAATGGAAGTGCATGTCTACTAAAAATATGTTAACAAGACAGCATGTACAGTTATCAGTTCAGTTCAGTCACTCAGTCGTGTCCAACTCTTTGCGACCCCATGAATCACAGCACGCCAGACCTCTCTGTCCATCCCCAACTCCCAGGATTCATCTAAATCTATGTCCATTGAGTCAGTGATGCCATCCAGCCATCTCATCCTCTGTCATCCCCTTCTCCTCCTGCCCCCAATCCCTCCCAGCATCACAGTCTTTTCCAATGAGTCAACTCTTCTCATGAGGTGGCCAAAGTACTGGAGTTTCAGCTTTAGCATCATTCCTTCCAAAGAAATTCCAGGGTTGATCTCCTTCAGAATGGACTGGTTGGATCTCCTTGCAGTCCAAGGGACTCTCAAGAGTCTTCTTCAACACCACAGTTCAAACATTCAATTCTTTGGCGCTAAGCCTTCTTCACAGTCCAACTCTCACATCCATACATGATCACGGGAAAAACCATAGCCTTGACTAGACAGACCTTAGTCGGCAAAGTAATGTCTCTGCTTTTGAATATATTATCTAGATTGGTCATAACTTTTCTTCCAAGGAGTAAGCTTCTTCTAATTTCATGGCTGCATTCACCATCTGCAGTCATTTTGGGACCCCCAAAATAAAGTCTGACACTGTTTCCACTGTTTCTCCATCTATTTCTCATGAAGTGATGGGACCGGATGCCACGATCGTCATTTTCTGAACGTTGAGCTTTAAGCCAACTTTTTCACTCTCCTCTTTCACTTTCATCAAGAGGCTCTTTAGCTCCTCTTCATTTCCTGCCATAAGGGTGGTGTCATATGCATATCTGAGGTTATTGATACTTCTCCCGGCAATCTTGATTCCAGCTTGTGTTTCTTCCAGTCCAGCGTTTCTCAGGATGTACTCTGCATAGAAGTTAAGTATTAAAACAGGGTGACAATATACAGCCCTGACGTACTCTTTTTCATATTTGGAACCAGTCTGTTGTTCCAAGTCCAGTTCTAACTGCTGCTTCCTGACCTGCATACAGATTTCTCAAAAGGCAGGTTAGGTGGTCTGGTATTTCCATCTCT
>SJYC01101763.1:0-31538 GCA_006408675.1 Madoqua kirkii
AGTTTATTGTGATCCACACAGTCAAAGGCTTTGGCATAGTCAATAAAGCAGAAATAGCTGTTTTTCCGGAACTCTCTTGCTTTTTCCATGATCCAGTGGATGTTGGCAACTTGATCTCTGGTTCCTCTGCCTTTTCTATAAACCAGCTTAAACATCAGGGAGTTCACGGTTCATGTATTGCTGAAGCCTGGCTTGGAGAATTTTGAGCATTACTTTACTAGCATGTGAGATGAGTGCAATTGTGCAGTAGTTTGAGCATTCTCTGACATTGCCTTTCTTTGGGATTGGAATGAAAACTGACATTTTCCAGTCCCGTGGCCACTGCTGAGTTTTCCAAATGTGCTGGCATATTGAGTGCAGCACTTTCACAGCATCATCTTTCAGGATTTGAAACAGCTAAACTGGAATTCTATCACCTCCACTAGCATCTATGCTTTGCTGGAGCACCCGTGAAGAGATACCCCTTGTCCAAGGTAAGAGAAACCCAAGTAAGATGGTACGTGTTCCAAGAGGGCATCAGAGCCAGACATATTGAAACCATACTCACAGAAAACTAGTCAATCTAATCACACTAAGACCACAGCCTTGTCTCACTCAATGAAACCAAGCCATGCTTGCGGGGCAACCCAAGACAGATGGGTCATGGTGGAGAGGGCTGACAGAATGTGGTCCACTGGAGAAGGGAATGGCAAGCCACTTCAGTATTTGTGCCTTGAGAAGCCCATGAACAGTATGAAAAGGCAAAATGTTAGGATACTGAAAGAGGAACTCCCCAGGTTATTAGGTGCCCAATAGATAACTATAAATACCCCTTATATTATCTGCACCAAATAGGACCCAGGAACATTCTGCACTTACAGGGCACAGATCTGTATCAGAGCTGCCAACAGTGAGTTTGCCAGCATGCAGTCTCCTAGTTTTGCATCCTGTCTTAGTGTCTGACCCGTCTTACAGTATCTGACACATCTGTTTCTCACAAAGCCTATGTTGGCTCCAGAAGAAATTGTACTTAAAATTGTCACTGATGTCAGAAAATACGCTGCAGAGACAAGTGCTTCAGTGACAACATTTCTGCCCATAGTCACTCTCAGTTGGTTAAAAAAAAATAATTTGCTTATATAAGTATAGAGATGAATAAAATATAAGTATCAATCATTTTTAATTTTAGATTAATTCTATACATTTTTTTCAGAATTATTGATCATACCTGAATTCAGATCTTGTGAGTAGAAGCCAAAAATGTAAACTGAAAAAAAGAATGTTAATTAAAATTAAATGTCAAAAGGTCTCTTATTGTATAAGAAAGGTAACTCTAGTTTCTGATAGTCAAATCATGAAGATAACAAAATAATAATGATAGCTAAATAAATACAGATAATGAAATCGATGGAAGAGCTAAAGAGATGATGAGAATCAGAATACTCCTAAACAGAAGACACCAAAGCCAAAGAGAAATAAAAATAATAGCAGAGAATAAAGTAATTTGTAACCTCAGTAGAGCACACATGTAGGTCAGAGGTCAATAGTGGCTTTATTTGGATGAATTCATTATGCCTTTTCATGTGTCTTGTTAAAATGAGCTGTAATCTCATTCATTTGCTTTGGCAAAAGACAACTTAAAAATTATATAAACCTCTTCATGTGCTATACAAGGTCATTGACATCAAACTGGTCATTGAATGTCGTCAACTCAAAAAATATTTAACATTAGTCATATACAATAAAACTTGAAATGCCCTGAAACCTTATAGCTTGCATATGAAAGAAATTTTATAGATATTCCCCCAATTTAATGGTTATCCTGGAAATTTACATGACATTCTCAGTAACAAGTTGGGCTGCTAAAACTTTTTCTAAACTACCCATAAGAAAAACAAATTTCAGGGGTCCAAGCTGGAGGAAGAAGGGCTCAATGATCTTTTTGTTCCCTTTGCAGAAAATATTACAAAATTGTTATTGTGTGAAGAGGTGATCAAAGAGTATGCAGCCAAAAATGTAGGGAAAAAAGCTAATTAACAAAAATAAAAATTTGGGATTTTATGGTATTTGTCAGCTTTTAAAAATTTATAGTGTATGGTCATTTATTTTCTCATTCTAAGTAAATATTCAATCTTGAATTGACTTTTAGATTCATAATTCTGTATTCTTTTTCTTTAAGAGGGCCCCCACAGGAACAAACCATATGAACTTTAGGCTGCACCAAACTTAAATCAGCCTCCTCCAGCAGGCAAGAAATCGTATTAATAGCTGTGGCTTCTTTGGCCCTCACGATGGAGAAACATGGGAAGAAAACTTGTCCAGCAGGGTCTGGAGACCAAGAAGTTAGGGATTTCTTATGTAATGTACAAGATAAGACATTTTTATTTGTTGAAACAATTAGCTACCCCTTAGAGTTGACTGTGAAGAAAGCTGAGCACCAAAGAATTGATGCTTTTGAACTGTGGTGTTGGAAAAGACTCTTGAGAGTCGCTTGGACTGCAAACAGATCTAACCTGTCCATTCTAAAGGAGATCAGTGCTGGGTGTTCTTTGGAAAGAATGATGCTAAGGCTGAAACTCCAGTACTTTGGCCACCTGATGCGAAGAGTTGACTCATTGGAAAAGACTCTGATGCTGGGAAGGATTGGGGGCAGGAGGAGAAGGGGACGACAGAGGATGAGATGGCTGGATGGCATCACTGACTCTATGGACGTGGATTTGGATGAATTCCGGGAGTTGGGGATGGACAGGGAGGTCTGGCGTGCTGCAGTTCATGGAGGAGCAAAGAGCCGGACACAACTGAGCAACTGAACTGAACTGAACTGACCAATAAGGCAAGAGTTTCACCATAAGGCATAACCTGCCTATGTCATTAAAGAAAAAAAACCATTTTATCTGTCTCAAAATATTGTGTCTTCATTTCCTAGTGTAGTGGGTTGTCCCTCCTAATTCAGGTCTACTTAGGATCTCAGAATGTGACCTCATTTGAGAATAGGGTCTTTGCAGATAGTTGGTGAGTTTAAGATGATATCACAGCGGATTAGGATGACTTGGTGATCCCATGAGTAGGACTCTGTGCTTTTACAGCTGAGGACCCAGGTTCAAGCAATCTCTGGTCAGGGAACTAAGATCCTTCATGCCAGGCTACCTGGCCAAAAAACGATTCTTTTCCCCCATGTTCTTATAAGAAGGCTGTGTGTAGACACAGAGACACAGTGAAGAAGCCCTGGGAAGATGGAGGCAGAGGTTGGGGGGATACAGGAGCAAGCCCAGAAATGCCTGAGGCCATAAGAAGACTGGAGGAGGGAGGGAGAATTCTGCCCGAGAGTCTTGGGAAGGAGCATGGCCTTGCCAATACCCTGATTTCATACTTCTTGCCTCCAGAACTATGAAAGAATATATTTCTGTTGTTTTAAGCTGCCAAGTTTGTGGTAATTGGGACAGCAGACCTCAGAATTAATACATCTGAGAAAATGGTATACCTTGGGTTGGTGAGGGCAGATGCTAACAGTCAGTTTCCAGACAGGCAAGCAGAAAAAGCCCCTGTCCTCTATTTCCACATAACTGCTGCAGTGAGAAACATTCGTGGTGATTTTACTATGCATTGTTGCTATACAGGCCATGACAGGGAAGGCAGAGATAGTTGGACCCAGTCCTGATCTTATGGAGCTTACAAGTGGCAGAGAGATAAAATGTGGATAAAAGCACAGTTGCTTTTGGAAGAGAGAAAGCAGGCAGGGATCCAGACCACATCTTGCTCCCTAGCAAGATGGGAGGTTAAGGAGGCATCAGTGGTGGGAGACTAACCGAAAACAAACTGGAGCAGCTCTTTTGTGCAGCAAGAGGGGAGGAGGAAGGGAGAAAGAAATGGACTTTCAGAATTTTTCATGAGGATGAAACTTTGAGGAGAGGAGAAAATGGTGTTTTTTTTTAACTTTTCGGGAAGTCTGATTAAGAAATTTATTACAGGAAATGAAGGCATGAAAATGGTGATTCTTTTTTCAGAAGGATCTCTGGATAGGTACAAGATGTCTGGCATTGTGCCTTTGACAAAATCAACTGTACAGCTTTCTGCTGTTATTCAAGCATTCAGAGTGGAACTGTAGTTTTTTTGGTGTGGTGAATAAAAGATTCAGGATCGTGGGAGCTTCTGGCTTTGTGAGGGTTCCCCAGGGACATGGATTTTGTAATGAAACATGGAATGCGAGTTGGGCAAGGGGTGAGCTGCAACAAAGCAGCAATTGAGGCTAGAAATGAAGATGGTCTAGCAGGAGCTACTCTTTGTCACCCTAGGGTTGCCCACAACCTGATCCAAGCTCCTCCCTCAAAAGTAACTTGTAGAGTTAGCAACCTTCTCTGGGGTGTTGTGGCTACAGCTGCTAATATTTGTTCCCTCCCCTCCCCTGGCCCACCAGCTATAAGCCAAAAGTAACTAGAGCCCACTGACTTTAGAAAATACTCTTTTTAGTCTTCTCAAGTCTTCATGGAAATTCTAGCATTCTTTTTCCACTCAGGGGTAACCTCTGAAACTCACCTGCCACCCTTCCTTCTCATTAACTCTCCTTTCTGTCTTGAGAGTGCATTTGCCAATAGGATCTGAACACATCCTTAGTTGCTAATGTGGTATGTTATTTCTAAGACTTGTTTTTTTTTATAGAGTACATCATGAAATTCAATCCCAGGGCCCAGGTGGTTTAGAGATGTTCCAAATGGTCTACATATTTGAAAGTAAAGGGGGATAGTCTTAAAAAAAATCCCTTTACATTTTGGCCAAGTCCCTGATGTACAGTTGGACCAGATCATAAAAGACTCTCAAATGGTTATGGCCAATGTCATTCGACTGAATCATTTCTCTACCCAGATGATGAGTCTGTGGGATTGAGGCTGTTCCCAAATTCAGAGAACTTTAGACTGCACACTTGGGTACTTGGGGAGTTGGCTGTAGCCACCTGCTTTCTTGGAAACTAAAGAGGAAAAGGCATCTGTCAACTGAATTCCCTTGGTGCAAGCCCCCACTGACTCTAAACACAACATTCAGTTGAAAATAAGCTTCTAAATGATGTCAGAATTGGGAAGAAATTGCATCCTGAGCATGGCCGGCAGTCAATTCTTGATTTTTTTTGGTCTTTCTCTTGTCTTTACCAGGGAAGCATATTGTTTTCTGGCCATGGCTCAAAGTCCAGAAAACCTATACCTTCTACTGCAGCATGGAATTGATGAACTCTAGGTGCTTTCTCTACAGGGTAGGGGGCTAGAAGAGGCTCAGACCCAGCTCTGCTTCTTAATGGTGATGTAAACCAGGATGGGTTAGTTTGCTTTTGGTCTTTACTTTCTCCATTTGCAGGGTGAAGGTGGAAAGCCCCAGCTGTGGATGCTCCACATTCTATTGGGAAAGAGATTGCTTTCTTCCAGAGAACCAGTGGTTCTCATCATGTATAATGTATTACCACTTCTAGATGTCACTGGCAGTTTTAGCAGTATAGCATGGTTTCAAAAGTTCTCTGTCTGCCATATAAGCCAAAATAGACAATGAAAGAGCATCTGCAAGGTCACTGTTTCACACAGCTTTGGAAGAGTCAATCATAGTATATTCTCTATGTAAGTAGTGCCACAGAGCTGTGCAAACTGGCGATAATTGAGGATATGGTAGGAACCACTGTTTCTACATCTTCCAATTCTTTGGTAAGGCACTAATCTCAATGATTTCTGCCTTCAGGGACATGAGAGTGCTTTTGATCTACTGTTTTGCTAGGGAAGGTGAAGTGCAGGAGTATTCCCTTAGCCTTTTCTACTTAGCCCCTTGTTCATGGATTAGGAAGCCAGTGTGTGGATTCTGGGAGTTCCAGAGAATGTATTTCTAACACTATACTAGAAATCCCAGGATTGATTTGGGCTTTCCACTGAGCTTGCCATGAAACAAAGTTGAATTAAAATCTATTTATCGCTTGAGCTTACTCTGTCTACTTGGCTGCAGTAGATTCTGGGTTCAGTGTTCAAATAAGGCCAGTGACTAGTAATTCCTTAGAGGTATGTTTATGCTCTTTTTTTTTTTTTTAAGGCACCAGTACCTTGGGAAAAGACAAAGACAATGAGTTACAGCGCATATCTCCAAAAATATTTATAGAGTCCTTTGTTCCCTCTTCAAGTGTACTTGGCCATCCCTTCATTCAAGAGATCTTGGTTTTATTCACATATGGAGATTGCCTTAGAGACTGCAACAATATTAGCAGCATAGTATTTTGGTATCATAAAGCCTAAGATATCCAGGTGCTTCATGAGATGCTGGTTTATTTAGGGCCTAGGTCAACTGCACTTTACACTCTTTTCCCTGTAATCAGACACTGCAATATTGCTGTCTGTTATGGTGACCATACCTAGTTTAAAACCATAGATGAAATGTTTCTGCTTGCCCTTTGTCCCACTGAAGTTCCCTCTTTGCAATGAAATAAGTGACTCCATTTTACCTGGAACTCCTCTCATCAGCATCCCTGACCCATAGAGAGATGCCATGAAAGCACTTTTCAGTGATGCTGATACTCTCTTCATCAATGTAGATCTTGAGGCTTTGGTAGGAGAGTGTGTTCAAATCAGCATGACAGTCAGAGGTAGGGAGTGACTGGGTCACACATGATAAATCCACTCTAGCTTTCCTATCCTTCATAGACTTTGATTCCTTCCTCTACTAATACCAAAGGATTTCTGGAATTTCAACTTTATTTACGTTGTTGCTATGTCCATGTTTCCATCAACCATACCCATGTGATCAAGCTCGATCTTGAATCCAGAATCCCTGGAAGGATACCCTATCAATAACTTTAGCCAGGTGCATTATGTTCTTCTACTTTTGTCTGAAGCACTCTTCAGGTATATTTCTATACTTGTTCCCTGCCTTTTTTAAGGCTTCTCAATTAAGGTTTGACTTTGAAATTGCCTCCTTTCCATTCTCTAAAACACTCATGGATTTGATTGTAATTATGTCTGAAGGAGCCTCCCTGGTAGCTCAGTGGTAAAGAATCTGCCTGCCAAGGCAGAAGATGCAGGTTTGATCCGTGGGTTGAGAAGAGCCCCCGGAGGAGTAAATGGCAGCCCACTCCAGTATTGTCCCCTGAAAAATTCCATGGACAGAAGAGCTTGGTGGGCTATAAGAGTTTGAGGTTGCAAAGAGTTGGACATGACTGAATGACTGAGCATGCACACACACATCATGACAAATAAAGTCCCACCTCTGGGCCTTTGTATGTGATGTTCTACATGGAAGTCTCTTCTAGTAGCCCATAGCTAGGTCTTTACTGCCATTGGATTGAGCTCTATTAACATGGCTGAGATAGCACCTGTATTTCCCAGAATTACTGTTCCATCATCTTTCTAGGTTAGAACTGGCAACAAAGGAACATCCCTGAGATCTGGAAGGCTGGAAGAGAACAGTAGTTCTTTCTCTAGGAAAGCTGTTGTGGGCAATGTTGATGGACAGAGTGCCTGGCAAGTCCCAGCTTCTGCTCACTCTCTTATCCTCCGTGCCCAGGTCTTCGGCTATAACTTTGTAGAGGCCTTTCCATGAGCTTTATTCATGGGCACCTCTAGTGGCTATAAATCCTTGACTTCTAGGATCCATGCAGCTAATTTTCCTTTCAAGTTGGCCCTTTTGGAGGACTAATTAGGGACTCAGCCCCAACTACCAAGTCAGATCCTTACCTTTCCCATTTCTTCCTATATATGTGTAAAGTCTAATTCCTGTATTTTTCTTATACTCATAATAGTGGAGTTCTGCTGAACCCAGATGGCTACCTCTCTGCTCAAAGTTTGCCTAATCAGTGAGGCATCTTCTTACCACACTGTATAAAATTAGTGACCTCTCAGGCTTCAGCACTCTTTATTGTCTTTACTGTGCCTTACTTTTCTTTGTAGCACGCGCCGCCATCTGATATATGACATATTTACTTGTATATTTCTTTTGCTGCATCTTTCTCCCTGACTAGAGTGTAAGCCCCATGAGGGCAGGGACTTTGTTATGTTCACTGCTATTTCCTCTGTGCCTAAAAGATTGCCTGGCACATGTAGGTGTTCAATACAGATCATGTTTGTATGAATGAGTTTATTAATTTTATTTGTCTTATGTTAAATAAGGTTTTATTTGATGAAAAGTCCTGCTATTGAAGTTTGAAATAGCTCTATTGGATTTTGTTTTAGGAACTGAGAATATAGAGATGAACATTAGTCTACTGGCACATAGCAGGCATTCAGTAAACAGTTGTTCACTAAATAGTTGAATCAATGAATAAGTAGATGGGTGTGTGAATAAACAGCTCTTACTTAAAGGAGCTCATAGTATCCCCAGATATTGTTGGAGAATAGATATCAAGGACACTAGAGGTTCACAAGTATATTTAAACCCAGTGTCAAATGGCCAAATATCAAAATAAATATCCACTTAAAATTTAATAGCATCAACACAGAAGAGGCATGTCTGAAAGGCTAATTTTAAACATTATTCAAGATTAATTATTAACCATTTATTATTAACATTTTTGGTAGTTAAAAGTAGAAACATTAATTTCTGAGCACTTCTAACTATCCTATTTTTACTTAAACTTCTAGAAAAATTTTAGATTCAGAAACTATTATATGACTTTCCTAAAGCTATCTAGCAAAAGGATTTTTTCTTAATAATCATATTAAAAATCAATCTGTTTCCCTTCAAACATGAAAATTTAAAAACATATGAATAGATTTTATAATAAATATTGAATATTGCAATAATTGCTCTTGCAATAATGACTATATTGACATATTGATAGACTATCACATGAAGCAGAATAGATTTTTTTTACTTGTAAGTTATATCTATAATGATTATCTATATTTTAAAGTGGTTAACCAGATATTATTACAAGTTAATTCAAATGACTTGCCTTACTGGAATCACTGATGTTATCAGATATGATGTTGACGTATGCAGTCATGAAATCACTGGTCATGCACAAGTTCAGGGATACCAGATATGATATCAAAAAAGGCAAAACCCAAGGGCAAGCTGATGCTGAAAGGAATATTTGGGCCAAAGCCTGAGACAGAAGCTAAGCTTTTATGCATTCCTAAAATGAAATCTTGCATTTTTTATAGCACTTTGTGTACTTGAGAGGGTTTTTTTTTCTTTTTTTTTTTTGCTGCAAACTTTCGTTTTCTCAATATTTTTGTTGAGTGTAGACAGGTAGCTATCATTTAACCCATTTCATGGGTGAGGAGACTGAGGTTCAGAGATATGAAGTGACTTGATGACATGGCAGCAGCCCCCAGAGCTGGTTTTCTGACAGTATTTTCTGAAACACTGGGTTTTTTGTTAAGTGTCCTGTGTTGTGGTGCTCTTCTCTGTCTTAACTCAAGTTTCCTGAGAAGCAGAACCAAAACAAAGATTTGTGTGCAGGTAGTTTATTTAGGAACAGTCTCAAGGAACACTTAGGGGTGAGGGAAGTAGAAAGCCAGTGCAAATGGGCACCATTGAGCTCCCCCTGCTCTGGACAGCTAACACTGGCATTGGTCACCCTGACAAGACTTCTGAATTGCACATCCAAACTGCTGAGGGGGTGCAAGGAACAAGCATTTAAATACATGGTGAAGAATGGCCCTATAGGCTTCTCCCACCTCTGCTTTCTGCGTTGCATGTATGAGAGTGCTTAGGGTTTCCTGTGGATGCCCCACAGCAAGGCATCTGAGTAGCCTCTTGGACAGGAAGGAAACCATATGGTGGAGGACTGATTCTACTGCCTTCGTCATTGGGGCAGAATCCTGGCACTGTCATCTGTGTGGCCTTGGGCAAGTATTTAACCTCTCTGTGTCAGTCTCACTGTCTGGAAAATGGGATGCTAAGAATAATCACTTCATCATAGGGTTTATCTGTTTTAACAAGTGAAAAGTATTCAGACCAATGCCTGGCACAGGGGAAATGCTCAGTGAGTATTATGACTACTGCTGGGCTTCTCAGCGTCTGAGTTTAGGACCTGAACTTAACATTGAAAGCACTCCAGAGTTCCTCACTTGGTGAACAGTGACTGATGTGATCAGAATTTGGTTTTAGGATGATCAGCCTGCCAGCCTGTTTTGGACGTACTCAGAGTCCCTCCCCCTGCAAGTGAAAGCAGGGGCTTTTGTGGGTTTTCAGGTGTGAACTGAAGCCATGAAATTAAAATTGCTTGCTTCTTGGAAGGAAAGCTATGACAGACCTAGACAGTGTATTGAAAAGCAGAGACATCATGTTCCTGGCAAAGGTTTGTATAGACAAAGTTATGGTTTTTCCAGTAGTCATGTATGGATGTGAGCGTTGGCCCATAAAGAAAGCTGAGCACTGAAGAATTGATGCTTTTGAATCGTGGTGCTGGAGAAGACTCTTAAGAGTCCTTTGGACTGCAAGGAGATCAAACCAGTCAATCCTAAACAAAATCAACCATGAATATCCATTGGAAGGACTAATGCTGACTTTGGCCACTTGATTTGAAGAGCTGATGCACTGGAAAAGACCATGATTCTGGGAAAAACTGAAGGCAAAAGGAGAAGGGATCAACAGAGAATGAGATGGGTAGTTAGCATCACTGACTCAATGGACATGAATTTGAGCAAACTCTGGGAGATAGTGGAGCACACAGGAGCCTGGCATGCTGCAGTCCATGGGGTTGCAAAGAGTCTGACATGACTTAGCAACTGAACAAGCTGTGAAGGATCCAGCAAATCCTATGGTCACTAATACAGCCGACTAATGGCCAAGTTCTCCTAGAGATTAACAGAGAGATGAAAAGGACTCCTTGGTGTTGCCTACATGGCCTCAGTTCTCAAGAATACTAATATCAGACAACAGTATCTCATGCTTTAGGAACTGGAAAATAGAAGGAAGCCTTATGTTCACCTCTTTTAGTAGCTTGGCATGGTTGAAGAAACTCAGGTTTACACTTCTAAACCTGTGTCTTGGCTTTGGCCTTTGGCAAATTCTTTGCCTTTCTGAGATTTATGAAAGTTATCATCTATAAAAATGGGGAATATGTGTTATGTCTTAGTATTTTTGAAGAATTAATGAGATGATGCTGTACAGATGCTGGTCCAGTGTGACGTGCTCAGTAGGCCTTTAATAAGTAGAGTGTCTTGAAGTGGATATTAGTATGTATATTATTATTACTATTGTTAATATTATTTTATGGGGATTTGGTAAGGGGTAAAAGAGATAAGGTATGTAAATGTCCTAGGGTGATTTTTTTTTGATGTCTGGTGTGTTGCAGACTCTTAATAAATAACAGTCTGCATCTGTCCTCCCCTCCCAGTGGGCTGCTTGTCTTTGCTCCAGGGTCTGGGCTGTTGCCAATGTCATGCAAGGCTTATCAACTCCATCTCTGGCTCATGGTCCAAGAAAGTGTGAGTTTTCTTCACTCCTTGGTTCTCTGGTGCCCAGGACGACTTGCTTGAAGCCGTGTCGACGGCCCCTCTGTGATTCCTACTGCTCTGCCAGCAGCACTGCCTCCCATTCTCAGCAACGTTGCACGTTAGCAGCTGCAGTTTCTCATGGATGCACGCCTGTGTGATCTCATCTGGACATGCCCCCCTGCCTATTTCCCTGGCCCATATCAGGAGCACTGAGACAGAACCCACTCCATTGCAGAGTCTTTGCCAAAGCTCTGAACAGCCACCCACTTTAAAATCCATTTTCTATATAAAAGCAAGTACTAGTTTTAAACACTTCTTTTAACATTGCATATGGCTTTATATTTTTAAAAGTTCCTTTCACCATTTATCATTTGTGTTGTGTAAGAACTTCTTTTTATCTATAGTTGTTAAACAGTTACCCAGTGGGAATACACAGTTCTGTGTTAAAGTGTCTGAACCTCCAAAAAAGGGATCTTGCAAATTAACTCAGCAGATTCAGATTGAGGAGATTGTTGGAATCAGTAGAAGCCCTGAGAACACAGGTGACCAGAGAAGTTAATACAAGAAGAACAAGTGTCTTTAGAGTATGAAACAGGTCAGCTCTTAAAGGAAAAAGCTTACTGGTTTAGTGTTTTGTTTGACAAACACTTACTGAGCAACATTAGGGAACAGGTAGACAGAAATTCTTGCCCTCGGGGAACATACAACATAAAGGGGGAGTCAGAAGTGAAAGAAAGTAAGTAAAATAAATAATATATTAGATAGTTGAACTATTAATGAAAGAAACCAAGCTGATGAAGTTTATAAATTGTTGGGGCTGGCAGTGTGGGTGTTGGGGATGGTCTCAATGGTGGCGAGAGAACTAAAATTTACCAAGTTTTCTGTCGGATATTGTCACTGCCCTCATGTGAGTGTGATGGGAGGTATGGGCTGCCCACCAAAATGTATTGTTTTCTTCTTCCATAGTAAAAGCTTATAGGAGGGACAGATGTGGCTGCCAAGCCAGTGTGTTTTCCAGCCCCATCTTGGAGTCAGGTGCGGCCGTGGGGCTGAGTTCTCTCCAGTGCATGTGAGAGAAGTGGCGTTGGCCACACCATGGGGAGCGCCTTCCCCTCAGCTGGAATCACAAATGCCAGAGCCTCAGAAGGCAAGTGTTATGGACGCCAGATCCAAGGTCGGTCTGAGTCCTTGAATGACCACGTGGAGGAGAGATGCCCACCAACCTGGAATACCCACTCTGGACAGTTAGTGAGAAAGAAATAAACGTGTGTCTTCTAAGTGCCCTCCTATTCTGGGGCATCTAGTTGAAATAGCAGTTTAACCCTATCTGATATGTGGAACACCCACTAATTTATCTTTAAAACTAAATTACATGATTGAGTGCTATATTTTAGACACATGGAAAAAGAAAAAAGCAATGGAAGCATAGAAAAAGAATGTTTAATTCTTTCAACTTGGGTGGGTTAGGGTCAAGTCCAGAGAGGTATGACCAAGAAGATGATATTTGAGCTGAGCTTAGAAGAATGAACAAGAATTCACTTTGGGGAGGAAAAGGGGGAAGGACACGCCAAGCTGGAGTCACAGCTGGAATAAAAGCCCAGGGGCATGAAAGTGCCTATTTGATGTCAGCTGTGTGTGTGTATGTGTCTGCATATGTTTTAACTCCTGTAGTCATGAAGAAATGAAAGAACGTGGCATAATCCTACACCATTGTTCTGATTATCTCAACTTTATATTATTGAATGTTGGAATTATGATGCAGTAAAAAAGAAAGCAACATGTATGTTTCAAAGCTAAACATAGCTGCTATTAGTGTTTCCCAAGACTTTTAGGATGGCATTCACAAGGCTGTGAAATACGTTTGACTCTTTTCAAAATGTCCGAGTGTTCTTCATTATGGGGCTCTAGATAACAGGTTCAAGTCTGCTTCTCAGAAACCTGAACTCAATTTCAGTTTAGGTGGTTTCTAATCCACAAAGATACAGTGAAAATGGTTAAAAGGATTGCATTTTCAGAATAGACATAAAGTAATATGATTCTTCTAGTTAACAGACAGTGTACATTATATTGGGTTGGCCAAGAATTTGTTCAGGTTTTTCCATACGATGTTACAGGACTTTTTTGCCAACCCAATGTTAGTAGATACTAGAAAATGTGTAACTAATGTGTGTAACTCAGTCTGCCTATTTCCTTCTGTGGTTGAAGCAACCACTTCCTGTGCTGTCTTACTGAACTGTGTGTGAGACAGCACCATGATAAGAGTCTGATATACCGGTAAGCCAGGTAGTATGAGTCCTCGTTTGCCAGACAAGAAATCTCTGGCACAGAGCTCAAGTACTTGTTCAAGGTTATATGATTACTAAGTTCAAGGCAGGAATTTGAGTTCCACTTGACTCCAAAGCTCATTTTATTAACAAAAACATTCCTTCTTCGCTTCTCTTGCACATTTATTTTTCATTTTCAGGCTATGTAGTTTTAAACCCTGTCTAGGTTTTGGAGATATCGGACTATTATTTTTTTGGATTATGTGTTTAATCATCATGTTTTCAAAACCTCCATCAACAACAAGTATTCTTTTTCAGTTCTGTCCTTGGGGGCCATGCTGACCTTTCAACGAGCTGTAATTTCAATATGAGTGCATGTCAAGTGTTTTGCAATACAAGGGAATTTTTTTATTTTGGCCAAGCATTACCTTACTGGGTCACAGGACACACAGATTATGCAGGATTTCAAGGCATCCATATATCAGCATAAACCACCCTTAAATCTCTGGGTAAAACAAGGTCAGCTCAGTTTTAATTTTTTCTTGAAATTTTGGTCTGAGCAGTTAAGCTTCATCCTCAGGAAATTGGTGGCTTCCTAGGAAAAACTGCTTTAATAGTTTGTGTTTCT
Source organism: Madoqua kirkii (assembly GCA_006408675.1). Taxonomy (NCBI): domain Eukaryota; kingdom Metazoa; phylum Chordata; class Mammalia; order Artiodactyla; family Bovidae; genus Madoqua; species Madoqua kirkii. Next base: position 14,274 of record SJYC01101763.1, read on the forward strand.
ATCAGGATTGGAGAAATGATAAGGAGGGGCGCACAGTTATTCAGTGTCAGCCATGTGTCAGATACCATGCTTATGTTCTTTTATTTAATCATCATCAAAAGCCTATGAGACAAATACCATAATTTCAATTTTAACAGATGAGGGATCTGAGACTCAGACTTATCCAAGGCCATCTAGTTCCCAGAGGGTACTTCTGGAATTAAACTGAAGCCCATAGTCCAATATCTTTTCATGACATGATGCTTGAGTGGTTAGAATGAATTGTTCTGTTTTAATCAATTTCTCTAACCTATTGTTTTCCAGACTGGAGTCATGAAATCAACCTGTGGATTGCTATTCACACTTAATAGAATAGAGCAAAAATATTACAGGATGTACCATACTTACTGTATGGTACAAATATTGTTTTGTGAACTTCTGTGTCTAGTCTCTCTCTCTCTCTATATATATACACACACACATATAAATACACACACACACACACACACACACACACACACAAACATGTATTTAGTTGTGCCTGTTAGTGTGACCTGGTTACCCTGTAAAAGTATTTTACCATAGGTTACAGTTGAGAGTTCTCTATCTTCCTCCTCTCATGCTCTGGTCCAGGTACTAAATATCTTGTAGACTTCTCAAGTTCTCAGGTTCAGAACTGCCCTTCCCCCATTCCTTTGTAGCCCTGCTTCTCTTCCGGTGTTCTTTGTCCCAGTTGGGGGTGGGACATGATCCATCGCAACAGGACCATCCTCAATAACTGCTGCTTTCTTAGCTATCACATCTAATTTGCTTTTTAGTTATAACAAATTTACTTAGGAACTAAATCCTGGAATTTTTTTCACCTTCTCCTCCCTTGCTGTTGACTTTGGAGGCAGGGATACAGTTTAATCCAAACCCAAACTCTGGGCAACTAGATACACCCTCTCTTTTGTCTTTCCCTTTCCCTCTGTCTTTTGCTTTGTTGCCATAGTGCATCCCTTGTCTTCTGCACTTACTACTGAAGAATAAATTCATTTGTTATCTTATTTAATATGGATTAAAGAATCTGCCTGCCAATGCAGGAGATGTGAGTTTGATCCTCGGTTAAGGAAGATCCCCTGGGGAAGGAAATGGCAGCCCATTCCAGTATTCTCACCTGGGAAATCCCATGGACAGAGGAGCCTGGTGGGTAATAGACTGTGGAATCACAAAAGAATCAGACAGGACTTAGAGAGTAAATAACAATGAGCAGACAGCTCATCTGACCACATTACCTCCCCCAACCCATGTTTAAAACCCTTCCATATCTGTGAGTCTGTTTTGAAGAAAAGGTTATGTCATATTTTAGATTTCACGCATAGTGGTATATCACATGGTATTTGTTTTTCTCTTTCTGACGTACTTCACTTAGATTGATAATCTCTAAGTCCATCCATGTTGCTGCAAGTGACATTATTTCATTCTGTTTATGGCTAGTAATATTCCATTGTATAATATCCACATTTTCTTTATCATTCATCTGTTTATAGACATTTAGGTTGCTTCCATGTCTTGTCTATTATAACTGGTGGGGCTGTAAACTCGGGGTGCATGTATCTTTTTAAACCTTTTTTATTGGAGTATAGTTGCTAACACTCCAGTTAAAAAAAGAAACCCTTCCATAGATCTCCTTGTTTGGAGCAGTGTCTTTACAGAGGGGTGCATATTTCTTGGTGAGTGCTCAAGGCAATGATTGGGGTGAGGAAGAAAATATTACTTCTCATGTTTAGCTTATTATTAATAATAGAGAAATAAAGTTACATAATTTGCAAAGATATAAGTTCAGTTCAGTTGCTCAGTTGTGTCCCACTCTTTTGTGACCCCGTGGACTACAGCATGCTAGGCTCCCTCCGAGAGCTTGTTCAAACTCTTGTCCATTGTATGTGTATGTGTGCTCATATAGGCTCCAAATCTACTATATCTACCTCTCCTATCTTTGAAAATGCTCTCATGCAAGGACCAGTTCCTATCTGTCAAGGCTTCCAGCCAATTTGTGTGTATGCACTTTTAAATAACTTTTTAAAGTGGTTATATAAAATAAAGAGTGAAAAGATTATAAAAATGCTAGCAGCAGTTACCTATGGATAGTAGAATTAAGGCGGCTACGTTTTCTTTATTGATTTCTTTAGTCAAATTTTGTGTAGTTCTCAGATAGTGCTTTTTATTATGATACATTTCACTGGAACACAACATACTATGTACATGTCAGGTATGTGCCATGCTCAGTAGCGTGGTCGTGTCTGACTCTTTGTGATTCTATAGACTGTGGCCCACCAGGATCCTCTGTCTATGGAATTTTATAGGCAAGAATACTGGAGTGGGTTGCAATGTCCTCCTCCAGGGGATCTTTCTGACCCCAGGACTGAACCCACATCTCTTGCGTATCCTGCATTGGCAGGTGGATTCTTTACCACTGTGCCACCTGGGAAGCCCCAAATGTTAGGCATAAAGCATAATGAAACAAACACTCCTGTACCCATCCCTTGGTTTAGGAAAAAACACTTATTGATGTTTTTGAAGCCCCTCAGTATGCTCCTTTCCAATATCTTTAATGGCTAAGAGGAATTCTTTCATATATTTGGATAATAATGGTTTTCTATTTATATGGACATATTCTCTATGGATTTATGGCTTGTTATTTTCAACTTTTACAAGCTCTTTTCACAAGAGAAGCTTTTGACTTTAACGTAGTCACAAATTTCAATTTTATTAATTTACTTTTTAATGTGGTTAGTGCCTTCTGTCTTGTTACAGAATTTCTCCCTTTACTAAGATTATAGAGACCTTCTCTACTCTCCTTTAAGCTTTTGAAGTTCTACTTTTTAAGTGAAATTTTACTGGGGTATAGTTGTTTTACAATGTTGTATTAGTTTCTGCTGTGCAGCAAAGTGAACCAGTTATACATATATCCCTTCTTTTTGAGATTTCTTTCTCATTTAAGTCACCACAGAGCACTGAGCAGAGTTCCCTGTGTTATATGGTAAGTTCTCATTAGTTATCTGTTTTAGTGTATGTATGTCAATCCCGATCTCTCAATTTCTCCCCCACCCCCCAATTTCCCCTTGGTATTCATTAAGTTTATTCTCTACATATGTTTATAGTTCTACTTTTTATATTGAGGTCCTTAATCCACTGAAATTAATTGTCATATATGATGCGAGGTAGTATGAAGTTTTATATTTTCCCCCATAATGTGTACCCAATATTCCTAGCACTGTTTATTAAACAGCTGGTCTTTCCCATATACTAGCAAAGCTGCTTTTGCCATGAAGCAAGTTTCTACATATTCAGGAAGGTATCTGGGCTTTCAGTATTTGAAGCTCAATTTATGAGTGACAATACCTGTAATTTTTATTTTTTATTCTTTGTCTAGATTTGGCATTGAGATTATACTAACTTCATAAAACTAGTTGGGGAATATTTCTGTTTTTTAAAAGACTTTGTATAATATTGGAATTATCTATTCCTTGAGAGCTTGGTAGAATTTACTTGTAAAGCCATCCATCTGAGCCTGAAAATTCTTTGTGGGAAGATTTAAAACCAGTCTTAAATTTCATTAACAGTTATATTAGTATTTAGGCTTTTAATTTCATTTTACATCAGACAAAGTGGATGATTCCCTTAGAAATATGACATAATAAAATTAAGAGGTCATGATGTTGCATTGTATAATTCAATGAAGGAGAGGAAATAGATGAGTATTATCAAATGGCAAATGAAATCCTGCTTTTCTAAAATACTTCTAAAAATGATACTGTCAGTCATAGAAGTACAAATGAGGTCAAGATGTGGAGAACATGATATAATAAGTTGTGAGTCACTCTTGTGCTACGTATAACTTCTAACGTCCAAAGATGAAGCAGAAGTGTTTTTGGATGCTGAATATAGATAAGACACAGGGAAACTGTAACATGAAGTACTCTATAAAGGTGGGGATACATATATGCTATTATGGGTAGATAGTTTTTATGCATCTTTATTTAGTAACACATCTTTCCTTTTTATCCCCTGTTAAGAAAGTTTAATGAATGGCATGCCTGAAAACCAGTGAACTCTTGGAATCAAGGGACTATGGTCCCTACTATTTGTGAAAAAGCCTTCATTTTTCTCATATATATGCTTTTGAGTAAGCAGTTTCTTCTCTTTCTTCATTGCCTGGTGAGCTTTTTAAGACAGTTAAACCAGCGTCTTCTGTGACAATTTTCTGAATGTTCTCTGTGTCCCTATCAAAATTAGGAGAAAAGAACAAATTTCTGTTATGAGTTATTGAGTCATTCTTCCTCATTAGATTGTGAACTCCTTGGGAAGGAGCCATGTCCTAATCGCTTCCGTGTACCCTGCAGACAGTGCAACGTCTTACACACAGCAGACAATTACTTTTCAGGAATGTTTATTAGAAAAGTAAGCTGGGCTTATGGTTATCTCTCACTTCCTTGATTCTTTCATACCTTATCTGTATGTAATCAGAGATCCACGTCAGAAATGAAACTGAGTGTAAAATCTTAGCAAATCATTTATCTTCCTCCTTTTAAATCCCTCATAAAATCTGACTATTCAGTTTGGTAGCTGGAGGGTGAGGAGGGGGTAGTGGCAGACTTTTCTATCTCTCCTGTTTTCATTCCAGCGAGGTCTCACTTATTGTCTGATGCTGTTGGAATTGATCCCGATGGGCCTCCAGTAACCAGACCTGTGGTGTAATCGCACACCTAATTAGACAACCGTGCAGCAAGCCCTGGTCTCTGCCATTTGAGGGGTGATTTATTTTTCTTTGCTGTGCTTAGGAAAGGAGAGACTGCAGAGTAATTTGAGAGGTCAACTATTCATGTCCTCCCACTCCCCTTCTCCATTGGCCCTTCTCTCTGGGGACCCTGCAGTAGGTGTGGGTGGGTAGGTATAAGGGTGGTCTCCCAGTGTGGCATTCAGCAAGGCCTGTATCCCATCCTCTGTTAAGCTCCCTCAACACAGACCTAATGGCATCACTCTCCTACTTAAAATGCACAACTAACTCCATGAAACTCTCAGCTAGTCACCCCTCAGGGTCCTGCTTCTGCTTTGCTCCCTGACCTCATCTCTCAGATGATAGATTCATGGGGAAATTGCCGGGCAACTGGAAAATTGTGTAGTTCTTCGAACACAGCTCTCCATTTTGCATCCTCAACCTTCAGCAGAGTGCTTTTCTGTCTGAAATGCTATCTCCCTGCATTCTTTCTCCATCCATTCTTCTTCAGGTAGTCAGTTCAGCATGACTCTTCAAAATTCTATCTTTGTCTCCTCCTCCTGTAGCCTTCCAAGACTCCCTCATCCCCAACCCCACCAACCTGGGATAAATTCCAATCTTTCTTATCCTCAGTGAATAAATACTCTTGCCCCATTATTCAAGCATTAGTATCATTTTATTGAAATTGTTGACTCATTGGTCTTATTGTCCCATGAAAGTATAAACTTTTGGAAACTAAAGTAAAAATGCTGTCAATGTATATAACAGAGTGTTTGGCAAAGAGTAGGTCCTATGTTTTTATTAAATAAATTAATTAGTCAAAGAGGAGTAAGTGGAAAGGAACCCAGATGTTGTATAAGATGCAGGAACAGGCCTGGGGAGAGGCCAAGCTGGTCATGAAGCATTGGATGAATGGGAAGTCACACCACCCAGGGTCCCAGGCAGTGATGTTTACAAGAGCTCCTAGTGTGCCTTTTAGAAGAAACAGTGTCTGGAGCCACTGGATCTAATGGCTGATCCCAGGGCCAGGATTCCTTTTAGTGAGAAATAGAATAATGACACCTCCTGACGTAGGTGTAAATACTGGATGGAAAAGGAACTCATTTCAAGAGGAACAAGTTGGTACAAGATGGCCCTCAACACAGGTTGGTGGTCAGTGAGGAGTGATGGACTGAGTAAAATTCAGGGCAGGATCTTTCAAATTGTCTTCTAGTATGAACCCAGGGAGTTTATTTGCATTTCAAGGGGGATTGGGACTGTGGGTAGCTGAAAACTGAAATTGGGTTAACCAGTGAAGCCACTGGATATGCTATTGGGTACCAGAAAAATTGGAAGTGTAACACATAGTGGGGGAGAAGGCAATGGCACCCCACTCCAGTACTCCTGCCTGGAAAATCCCATGGGCGGAGGAGCCTGGTGGGCTGCAGTCCACGGGGTCGCTAAGAGTCGGACACGACTGAGCGACATCACTTTCACTTTTCACTTTCATGCATTGGAGAAGGAAATGGCAACCCACTCCAGTGTTCTTGCCTGGAGAGTCCCAGGGACAGGGGAGCCTGGTGGGACAGAGTTGGACATGACTGAAGCGACTTAGCAGCAGTAGCAACACACAGGGGAGGAGGGTACTTCTTCATATTAGGATAAGCGTAGGAGCCTTGGAGATAGGAACTGTTGGGGTGAATGGATAACCTGCTCCTAACAGCCAACTTCTCAGCAGGAAAGAATCCTCCTGCAATGCAGAAAATGTGGGTTCTCCAGATTCCCTGGAGAAGGAAATGGCAAACCAGTATTCTTGCCTGGAAAATCCCATGGACAGAGGAGCCTGGCAGGCTACAATCCATGTGGCTACAAGAGAGTAGAGAGAGAGAAGTCGCTCAGTCGTGTCCAGCTCTTTGCGACCCTGTGGACTGTAGCCTATCAGCCTTCTCTGTCCATGGGATTCTGTAGGCAAGAATACTGGAGTGGGTTACCATTTCCTTCTCCAGGCTATCTTCCCGACCCAGGGATTGAACCTGGGTCTCCCACATCAGAGGCAGACGCTTTAACCTCTGAGCCACCAGGGAGTAGAACATAATTTAGTGACTATAGCACCACCACCAAGAGCCACCTTAAAATGGCCAACTCAACCTGGGAAGATGATCCAAACTCCAGCTAAGGGTCGGCATAGGTACCATTCCTTTTCTTGGCTCTGAACCAGTTTTTTGACCTATATTCCTATTTAGTTCTGGGTTGCTTCTGATCCTCCCTATCTCTGACCTTGATGGGGATCTTCTAGTTAGACCTGCCTCACTTCCCTAATTTGATAATTGCCCCTGAATCCTTGGCATTGATCTCAGGGTCTCCAGGCAATAATTCTGGTTATCCAGCTGTTTACCCTGCCTCTTATTGTCTTGGGCAAACATCTCTGCCTGTGCACCCCAGTTCTAGCCCACTCTTTCCTCATGCTTTCTCCTTCCTCTCTTCCCAACAGACTAGTGCAGTCCTGTAGTTGAAAACCAGAGACAGAAGTGGCTTCACATCAACAGAGATGATGTTTCAACATTCCATAACCTGTTCTCTGAGCATGGAACCTCTTCTGAGGCTCCTGCTGAAGGAAGGGACAGGACTAGCCCCACCTCCCTGGCCACCACCAGTTGGAGTACAAGGAGGCATCTGATTCAAGGGCACTTGTGTATAGGAAAAGAGCTGGGACATTCAAATTGTCCCTTGAGAAAGACCCAAAGTATATAGTCAAACAGTGGTGACTGGTTGAATTTGAGGTCAGTTGCATATGGTGGCCACAGAGAGAAATCTGGAGGGCAGAGAAAGTTCAGAGATACTGAATGGTTCACATAGAAGCTGAGACCCCATGGTGGTATTGATGCCTTTTGATGTTCTGAGAGATCCAACTGTGTTTTGTTTCCATGCACTATCTATGTGTTTCCTTTACTGCTGCTCTGGTTTTTGTTTTATTTTGTTTTAGCTTGTTCAATATGACCCATTCTTTTTGCAACCAAAGAGCTCTGCCTGGGAGTAAGGATGTGAGGTGGGGGGAAGGATATTTTTTAGGTGGGCCTGGAGCCTCAGAACTGAAGTTTGGTAGAAATTTGAGATAAACAGGGTGGATTAGGGGAGGAATGGTTTGGCAGAGGGCAGATGCCAGAGTAAGTGGAGAGTAAGACAGTTGCTCTCTTTCAGGACCACAAGAGCCACAATAACAAGGACCTCAATTAGAGAGGAAGGGCTAGAACAGGACTTCCATGCTGGAGCTTGAATCATCTCTGGGACCCCTCTTCTTGACTATCCCCCGAGGCTGGCATGGGGAAGGTAAGCTCTGTGCAAATGTTGGTTTTAATGTGTCAGGTACTGGAACAAGGCATGTAGTAATTTGTTAATTCTCACAATATTGTGAAGTATGTCTTATTATAGTTTCCATTTTACAGATGATGAAACTGAAATTTAGGAAGGCTAAGCTACCTGCTCCACATCACACAGTGAGAGTGGAACCAGGATCTGAAAGCAGGTCTACATATGGCAAAGCCCGCGCTTTCTGGCCTCTTTGTGTCTCCTTCACCCGTGGGTCACAGCATACTTTGGGCTAAGCCTCTCTGATGACTCTCTTGCTTTCAAGTGGCTGCTCTAAAAGGCACATAGTTTCCCATGCCCCACTCCCCTTTCTGTAGCCAGGTCATGCTGGATCCAGGAGGTGTTTTGCGGGCTGCTCTTGACAAATGCTGCCAAGAAGCATTACCCGAATGTGAAATGGTTCTTTTGGAGGAAAAATACATGAGTAATAAGAACTGGATTCCAAAAGCAACAAGCACTGAACTATTTTTTGTTCTTGAAGAAATGTTAAACTTGAAAGGGCATGGTCTTAAATGTCTTTTGAAGTTCAGGCAATTTTTTAGTCTTTCATACTTTAAAGGATGAGACTAGCCTTTAAATATGTGGGATGTGTAGAGACCTGTCACCCTGGGAGGAGAGAATGATACACAGTGTAGCACCAGGGAAGCCGAGATGCATTTTCTTGGCTATTCCAATTGCCAGGGTAGCTTCAAGCTTCTCAAAGGAGGCATGAATTTTACTACAAACTTAGTTTATTTCACTGTTATTTCAAAAGCTGCAGCTATTCCCTGGGTCCACTGGAGCTACTTGCTTGCAGAGGGAATTTAGCTAAGCTTTTTATTTTTGTTGGGCCTCAGTTGCTCCTACCGAATGAAGATGCCTGTATTCATTCCACAGGGCCACTGAGGAAGGGAAATAATATAAGGGATGTAAAGGCTCTTGAATATGTGAAGGGCCCTTTAAATGTGGGGATGATTATCACATGTTCTTCTTGGCCACATTTTCTATTAAGGATGTGGCTTTGGTATGCAGAAATGATAACGAAGAAAACTCGTTCATTCGAGAAATATCCGTCATTATCTCTACTACATACTGCTCATTATCATATCTGAAACGTAAGACCAATACAGAGTCTTTCCTTCCTGGGCTGGAGGCTGGCTTGATATACAATTCATTTGGTGAAGAAGCAGGCAATAATGAAGGACCCTGACATAACTGGAGATGTAGAAATTTGCTTGGAAGTGTCTTCTCATCTAGATTTGGTGGGGAGAAAATGGTTCACATTCTGGTACTGTTAGAAGCTGAATTTGTGTCCCCTTGAGATTTATACCTTGAATCCTTACCCCCAGTACCTCAGAATGTGACTGTATTTGGAGATAATTTTTTTAAGGTGTCAAAGGTAAAATTAGGTCAGATGGGTGGGCATTAGGCCAATATGACTGGTGTTCTGGTAAGAGGAGGAGATTAGGACGTAGCCATGCACAAGCACAAAGGAAAGGCTGTGTGAGTCAGAGAGAGGGAGAGAGAGATGAATGCCTGCAAGCCAAGGAGACAGGACTAAGGAGAACAGCCTGCCAGTGCCTTGATCTTGAACCTCTAGCTTGTGGATCTGTGAGAAGATAAATTTCTATCTGTTAAGTCCTTCAGTCAGTGGAACTTTGCTATGGCATCTTGAGCGGACTAATATAGGCATTAAGACACATTAAGCATACTGAGAAATATCAATAACCTCAGAGAAGCAGATGACACCACCCTTATGGCAGAAAGTGAAGAAGAGTTAAAGAGCCTCTTGATGAAAGTGGAAGAGGAGACTGAAAAAGCTGGCTTAAACTCAACATTCAGAAAACTAAGATCAAGGCATCTGGTCCCATCACTTCATGGCAAATAGAAGGGGAATCAGTGAAAACAGTGACAGACTTTATTTTGGGGGGCTCCAAAATCACTGCAGATGGTGACTGCAGCCATGAAATTAAAAGATGCTTGCTCCTTGGAAGAAAAGCTATGACCAACCTAGACAGCATATTAAAAAGCAGAGACATTACTTTGCTGACAAAGGTCCATCTATTCAAAGCTATAGTTTTTCCAGTAGTCAAGTATGAATGTGAGAGTTGGACCAAGAAGAAAGCTGAGCACTTAAGAATTGATACTTTTGAACTGTGGTATTGGAGAAGACTCCTGAGAGTCCTTGGACTACAAGGAGATCAAATCAGTCAGTCCTAAAGGAAATCAGTCCTGAATGTTCATTGGAAGAACTGATACCAAAGTTGAAGGTCCAATACATTGGCCACCTGATGTGAAGAACTGACTCCACTGGAAAAGACCCTGATGCAGGGAAAGATTGAAGGCAGGAGGAGAAGGGAATGGCAGAGGATGAGATGGTTGGATGGCATCACTGACTCAATTGTCATGAGTTTGAACAACCTCCAGGATTTGGTGATGGACAGGGAGGCCTGGCATGCAGCAGTCCATGGGGTCGCAAAGAGTCAGACACAACCGAGCAACTGAACTGAACTTAAATGAAGCATACAGGCAATAGATATTTATCGAATGAATGAAAATGAGACTTAGCTGATCCTGATCCTTGGGTAGCAGTTATACAGGATAAGAGTGTGCGTGAGAAAGGAAAAGGCATAGTCAGACTATTCCAGGCAAAGGGGGCAGTGTCTGGAGACAGTGGAGAATAAAATGTCTTCAGCACAACTACAGCGTAGAGAACATGCTGGGTGGTGGAGCTGAAGGCGGAGGGGTAGTCAGGGACCTGTCAAGTTGGGCCTGTAAGCCAGGCTAAGGAGTAATTAGAATCCCTCTGGGGTCCCTCCTGCCCCCAGATAAGATGTAGTTACACACTATATGTATGTGTTTTTATGTAACATTCAATTCAGGGAGGACTATGACCCTAACTGGGCTTCCGAGCTGGCTAGGTGGGTAAAGAATCTGCCTGCAATGCAGGAGACACAAGAGATGTGACTTTGATCCCTGAGCCAGGAAGATCTCCTGGAAGAGGGCATGACAACCCACTCCAGTACTCTTGCCTGGAGAATCCTATTGACAGAGGAGCCTGGTGGGCTACAGTGCAGAGGGTCACAAAGAGTCAGACTTGACTGAAGTGACTGAGGACACGTGCATGACCCTAACTACCACAGGATGGATATATGAATTATTTCATTCAAGCTTCACAACAAACTTGTGGGGTTCCATTATCCCATCTTATAGATGAGGAAGCAGAGACTCATAGAGATGATTAGAAGGTATAACAGGACAGGGTTCATACTCGCTTAGTTTAGTGAATGGGTCTCAGCACTGCAGTTGCACTTCTCCAGGATCTATACGGCTTTGGCCAGGGTGCTGTGGGAGGTCTGGGTCTCAAGAGTTTAGGTTAGAAGGTTCTCAAGAGTGAAGGCCTTCTATTTGTTGCATGGTATATATCTATGTGTCTGTGTTTGTGCACGTGTACCCCTGTGGCTGGATTACATGAGAAGAGACGTCCAAGAACAGCAAGACTGGAAGTGAATATTCCTGCCAGGGTCCATGGGTGCTGTCAGGGAGCAAGGCCAGCAGCAGCTTCACTGGAACCTGGGGCAGGAGAATATTGCCAGGATGTCAGCAGGAAACTTTTTCCTTGCCCCTTGCCTTTCCACGTGGAGGCCTGCGCCACGTGGCCTCCCTCCTCACCCCTTACTTCTCCTCATGGGGAGAGGGGCACACCTCTGATGGTGGGTGTGGGAGCCTTGACTGTGTGCCTCCAGGGAATGTGTGTCCTGGTCTGTACTCAGCCACACCTAGGTATCCTGTCCTGCAGGGAGCTGGCAGTTTCCTGTACCCCCTGTGCCAGGTGGGTAAGTTTAATCTCAGGCTGAAGTGTGTTGTTGACTAGCCCTTTGATCCTATCTCAAACCACATGCTCCGTTTATCAGCATGAAAGTTAAACTTTTCCTGTATATCTGCCTGTCTCCCATGTTTATCTTAGTTGGTTTGAATTAAGAGAAAAAGGTACATTGTTTGCTGATATCCTAAAGTCCTAATGCATTGGATTAATAATAAAGAGGTGCTTAATGTGGGTGCAGAGCACTTAATGGAGGGAAGAAATGCCTCAGCTTATTCCCTACCTGTACATTTCTGACCACCTGTGTACATTTTCTGGTTTTTCCTCCACCCAGTGAGAGTGGGGGTTTTAAAAGACATTCAGCTTGCAAGCCACCTGCTGATAGAATTTTCAGGTAACTTTCCTGTTAAGTATTTTTGATATTTTTATATTAAGAATGTTGATGAGAGAGTTGGATGACACCTTGACTGTTTTATAAAACAGATTTGTACACAAGTGCTGTGAAAAGCAGGGGGCAGAGGGGTGAATGTATCTGTTATCTACCTCCATAGTAAGGGTGTCAAACAAACAACTTCCCTTGTGACTTAGCTGGTAAAGAATCTGCCTGCAATGTAGGAGACCTGGGTTCAGTCCCTGGGCTGGGAAGATACGTGGAGAAGGGAAAAACTACTCACTCCAGTATTCTGGCCTAGAGAATTCCATGGACTGTATAGTCCATGGGGTCGCAAAGAGTTGGACATGAATGACTAATTAAGCACACAATAAACAGCTACAAAACTTCAATGCCTATGACAACAGATAAGCCTTTCTCTGTTGGGAGCTTGCTGGGGATGAGCAAGACAGCTCTGCTGGTCCTGCCGGGCCTGTTTACCTTGTCAGGGATCGGCTGGCTGATGGCTGATCCAGCACGGCCTGCACTGGGGTTGCTAGGGTGACTCTGCCCTGCTCTGTGTGTCCCTCACTCTCCAGCAGATTAGCCCAGGTATGGCCTTCTGATAATGGCAGGGGTGAAAACAAAAGGACACATGTGGGACCTCTGCGGCCTAGGCTCAGAGCTGGCACACTGTCAGGTCCCCCTGGTGGTAGTGGTTGAAGTCAGCCACAAGCGCTTCAGGGGGTATATGCAGCCTTTAACAGAGAAACTCCAAAGTCAGAAATGATAGGGAGGAGTAAAACAGGGGGACCTCAATGCAATCAATCTAGAATGGCAGGGGCAAGAAGAAATCCTGGATAAAGCAAGATACTTCATATTGGCCCCCTCACCAGGAGAGTGAACTAGATAGAAGAGCGTTTATTGTTCTTCCAGGGCTGCCATCTGCCCAGATGCATGGTCTGGCTTCACCTTCCCTTTATTCACCACTAACCACATTTTAGAAGTTTTTAATTGTTCAAAATTTCTAGTATCTATGTCCTCCTGAGTTTGGGTCTATCTCTTTTCTAGCACGGTTTCCTCACAGTATGAGCACAGTTATCTTACTAAAACACTCCTTCCCCTGCTTAAAATTCTCCATGGATTTCTGTATTCTGTATCTGATCTGTCTGTCCATAGCCTCACGCCAAGTGACTGAGATCATTACAGCTGTTTGTTTCAAATTATGTGTCTTTAGTTGACCGGACCTTCTTCTTAGAAGCCCTGCTTAGTCTTCTCTTTCCATCTCACTCCTCTCATCCATCCTTCAGGGTGTGCCTTGGGCATCCTGTCCTCCAGGAAGTACCCCTGCCCTTATCCCCAGCCAGGAGGATGAGGCTTGCTCCCATGTGTCACTGAGCCACTCATGCTTCTCTTTAGCACAGCACTGACCATGTCCTACTATAATCCTCTCTTTAGCTGCCTCCTGCTCCAACTAGAGCTTGGGGTGGTGGGGAGGCAGACATTGTCTTATTTGGGTTGGTACCCACAGCACCTCTGACAGAGCCTGGCACACTACAGGTGCTCACTGATGTTTTAGTGAAAATAGATGTTTGCATAATTTATAATTTGTTTTTCTGTCACTCAGTTGTGTCCAACTTTTTGTGACCCCATGGACGGCAGCACACAAGGCTTCCCTGTTCTTCATCATTTCCTAGAGTTAGCTCAAACTCATATCCATTGAGTTGGTGATGCCATCCAACCATCTTGTCCTCTGCCATCTCCTTCTCCTCTTGCCTTCAATCTTTCCCAGCATCAGGGTCTTTTCCAATGAGTTGGGTCTTCGCATCAGGAGGCCAAAGTATTGGAGCTTCAGCTTCAACATTTATCCTTCCAATGAATATTCAGGATTCATTTCCTTTAGGATTGACTGGTTTGATCTTGCAGTCCAAGGACTCTCAAGAGTCTTCTCTAACACCACAGTTCAAAAGCATCACTTCTTCAGCACTCAGCTTTCTTTATGGTCCAACTCTCACATCCATACATGACTACTGGAAAAACCATAGGTTTGACTAGACGGATCTTTGTTGGCAAAGTAATGTCTCTTATTTTAATATGCCTTTCTTCCAAGGAGCAAGTGTCTTTTAATTTCATGACTGAGGTCACTATCTGCAGTAATTTTGGAGCCCAAGGAAATAAAGTCTGTCACTGTTTCCATTATTTCCCCATCTATTTGCCATGAAGTGATGGGACTGGATGCCATGCTCTTCATTTTTTGAATATTGAGTTTTAAGCCAGCTTTTTCAGTCTCCTCTTGCATCTTCATTAAGAGGCTCTTTAGTTCCTCTTTGCTTTCTGCCATAAGAGTGATATCATCTGCATATTTGAGGTTATTATTTCTCCCAGCAATCTTGATTCCAGCTTGTGCTTCATGCAGCCCAGCATTTTATGTGATGTACTCTGCATATAAGTTAAGTAAACAGGGTAACGATATGCAGCCTTGAAATACTCCTTTCCCAATTTGGAACCAGTCCATTGTCCCACGTCTGTTTATAACTGTTGTTTCTTGAATTGCATACAGGCTTCACAGGCAGCACATAAGGTGGTCTGGTATTTCCATCTTTTAAAGAATTTTACAGTTTGTTGTGATCCACACAGTCCAAGGCTTTAGTGTAATCAATGAAGCAGATGTAAATGTATTTCTGGAACTGCTTTTTCTATGATCCAATGGATGTTGGCAATTTGATGTCTGGTTCCTCTGCTTTTCCTAAACCCAGCTTGTACATCTGAAAGTTCTCTGTTCACATAGTGTTGAAGCCTCGCTTGGATGATTTTGAGCGTGACATTGCTAGCATGTGAAATCAGTGCAATTGTGTGGTAGTTTGAACATTTGCCCTTCTTTAGGCAAAGCTGAAATTTTCCAGTCCTGTGGCCACTGCTGAGTTTCCCAAATTTGCTGGCATGTTGAGTGCAGCACTTTAACATCTTTAGCATCATCTTTTAGGACTTGAAATAGCTCAGCTGGAATTCCATCACCTCCACTGGCTTTATTTGAGTGATGCTTCCTAAAGTCCACTTGACTTTGCATTCCACGATGTCTGGCTTTAGGTGAGTGATCACACCATCACAGGTTTGTGGGTCATTAAGATAATTTTTGTATAGTTCTTCTGTGTATTCTTACCACCACTTAATATTTTCTGCTTCTGTTAGGTCCTTATCGTGTCTGTCCTTCCTTGTGTCCATCTTTGCATGAAATGTTCCCCTGGTATCTCTAATTTTCTTGAAGAGATCTCTAGTCTTTCCCATTCTGTTGTTTTCCTCTATTTGTATTGTTCACTCAGGAAGGCTTTATTATCTTTCTTTGCTACTCTTTGTAACTCAGATGAGTATATCTTTCCTTTTCTCCTTTGTCTTTCACTTCTCTTCTATTCTCAGTTATCTGTAAGACCTCCTCAGACAGCCATTTTGCTGTCTACATTTCTTTTCTTGGGGATGGTTATCTGTACAGTGTTATGAAACTCTGTCTGTAGTTCTTCAGGCACTCTATCAGATCTAACCTCTTGATTCTGTCACTTTCACTGTGTAATTGCAAGGGATTTGACTGAGGTCATACCTGAATGTTCTAGTAATTTTCCCTACTTCAATTTAAGTCTGAATTTTGCAATAAGGAGTTCATGATCTGAGCCACAGTCAGCTCCCAGTCTTGTTTTTGCTGACTGTAGAGCTTCTCCATCTTTGGCTACAAAGATGATAATCAATCTGATTTTGGTATTGACCATCATGTGTAGAGTCACCTCATGTTGTTGGAAGAGGGTGTTCGCTATGACCAGTGAGTTTTCCTGGCAAACTGTTAGCTTTCACCCTGCTTCATTTTGTAGTC
The DNA here is from genome assembly GCA_006408675.1 of Madoqua kirkii. Lineage (NCBI taxonomy): Eukaryota > Metazoa > Chordata > Mammalia > Artiodactyla > Bovidae > Madoqua > Madoqua kirkii. The sequence goes on from SJYC01101763.1 coordinate 30,385, forward strand.
AAAGCAAAACTTGCCTGTTACTCCAGGTATCTCTTGACTTCCTACTTTTGACATCTTTGGCTACAAAGATGATAATCAATCTGATTTTGGTATTGACCATCATGTGTAGAGTCACCTCATGTTGTTGGAAGAGGGTGTTCGCTATGACCAGTGAGTTTTCCTGGCAAACTGTTAGCTTTCACCCTGCTTCATTTTGTAGTCAAAGCAAAACTTGCCTGTTACTCCAGGTATCTCTTGACTTCCTACTTTTGCTTTCCACACACGTAGGAGGAAAATGACATCTTTTGTGATGTTAGTTCCAGAAATTCTTGTACATCTTCATAAGTCTGTTCAACTTCAGCTATTTTGGCATCAGGGGTTGGGGCATCAATTAAGTTCAGTTCAGTTTAGTTGCTCAGTTGTGTCTGACTCCTTGCGACCCCATGAATCGCAGCACGCCAGGCCTCCCGGTCCACCACCAACTTCCGAAGTTCACTCAGACTCACGTCCATCAAGTCAGTGATGCCATCCAGCCATCTCATCCTCTGTTGACCTCTTCTCTTCCTGCCCCCAATCCCTTCCAGGAACAGAGTCTTTTCCAATGAGTCAACTCTTAGCATGAGGTGGCCAAAGTACTGGAGTTTCAGCTTTAGCATCATTCCTTTCAAAGAAATCCGAGGGCTGATCTCCTTCAGAATGGACTGTCTGGATCTCCTTGCAGTCCATGGGACTCTCAAGAGTCTTCTCCAACACCACAGTTCAAAAGCATCAACTCTTCGGTGCTCAGCTTTCTTCATAGTCCGACTCTCACATCCATACATGACCACTGGAAAAACCATAGCTTTGACTAGACGGACCTTTGTTGGCAAAGTAATGTCTCTGCTTTTGAATATGCTATCTAGGTTGGACAAAACTTTTCTTCCAAGGAGTAAGCGTCTTTTAATTTCATGGCTGCAGTCACCATCTGCAGTGATTTTGGACCCCCCAAAAGTAAACTCTGACACTGTTTCCACTGTTTCCCCATCTATTTCCCGTGAAGTGATGGGACTGGATGCCATGATCTTTGTTTTCTGAATGTTGAGCTTTAAGCCAACGTTTTCACTCTCCTCTTTCACTTTCATCAAGAGGCTTTTGAGTTCCTCTTCACTTTCTGCCATAAGGGTGGTGTCATCTGC